>JADLIF010002301.1:0-19956 GCA_016648015.1 Steinernema khuongi | reverse complement strand
TTTAGAAGGGTGCTTAACTGATGCAAGATGCAGGTCACCGAAGGTGAGCAGGCCGAGACGAGACTGTCCAAAGTAGACTTAAGGGAACTTCAAGACAGACAGTTACAGTCATGCAAAGGTCATTGAGACAGACAGCGCACTGTCTGTGTTGGGGCATAAATAGGAAGGGAAAGGACTGTTAACTCATTCCACTCGAAGTTGAAACCTGCGAATCGGACGCCACCTCTGCCTCTGGGAAGAACCGCCGCTCCAAGCAGCACCAGGCCCTCCAGCGCCCCTCGTCGAAACCCGCACGGCCGTGGAATCCTTGTTGTTTATGCTGTTTTGTTGATCTATTTTGTTGTTTCATTGTTATTGTTGTTGTTGTTATTGATGTCTGCTCGGAGACGAGTCGGATAAATTGTTTTGTTGATTATTCCAGTCTCCTTCTGTTCCCAAAGGTTTCAAGGAGAGCCAAGGTGGGGGTTGCGGGGCAGGAGCCCGTAGTTTGCGGAATTAGCTACATGCTTGCAGAAAGCTTCTTAAAACCCTGAAGATCCTTCTTAAGGGACGATTGCCTTTGCATAGGAGTTCTTTGGACAGCTCTACTGGATTAGCCGTCTTAAAACACTACTAAGCTACTTGGAAGCTACTCGTCCATATTGATCTGTGATTGAGTTTCACATCTGTGAGCTACTGGGCGGCTACTGTAAGAGGCTGAAGAGCACGAAATCACCGCTACAAGGATAGGCCAGAACTATTTGACCGCGAGAGGCACAAATTCACGCGGAAATACCCACAAAAAGCTCCCTTCCCGAAAGGCCCGGAGTCATCGCGTCGAGACCCTGGCTCACCGAGAACCAACTCGCATCCGGTTCGTCAGTAGTTCCCAAAGAAGTTTTTCCGAAAAGAAGAGTCCCACTCTGATCCCCGCGGGACCCACCACATTCCTTGCAGAAAATAAACAAACAGGGACTCCTCGAGCAGTAGGGAAACGTCCCGAGAGGAGCCAGCCTCGGGCGGATCGATGCGAGGGCGCGTTTTTGGCAATCCTAACGAGTTGCAATCAAATCGCGATGAGTGGCAAAGGGGCGCCGCCGAAGGGCCGCGGGCGATCGCAAGGCTGATAAGCGGCGTTGTCACATGTGGACGCGCGAGGGGACGACTGGAGGGCGCCACCGCGGGTGGACACCAGGGCTGAGCGAAGTTAACAATCGGTTTTTGCCTAGCCATCTCCACTGGTAAAACCTTCAAGGCTCTGGATTCGAACCTAGCTTTGAAGGGGGTTATGGGCAGCTACTGGCAAAGTGGATGAGAAAGTAGGAGCTGGACGACCTAGGATTCAGGGTCATCACAAGACCATGTTTCAAAACATCGTTTCTTTGGCCTTAAACGCTACTTATGAGGAGGGGGAGCAATTTACTCTGCTGGACAAATATATCGTCCGTTTCGGCAAGGTCAATCTCTACTTGTGAGTCATAAGTGACGGTGATAGGAAGACTAACATAGCACAAACCCTAGCAGATCTCATAAAAGCAACGTTGGAAGAAGGGAAGCGTTTATCGGGCGAATAAAAGAGGTTTATGGCGAGTGTCCACTTGCAGGAGAGGGCTCTGCAGCGTGCAGATGAAGCCGTGATTCATGGGTGACGCGACAAGGTCTTACAAGGCCCTCGGGGAAGTCGTTTGTCATCGCTAAAGGGGTATAAGCCGCAAAACAAACATTCCTGTGTTTCGGGCAGAAAACATAGGATAGAGGGCATACATTATGAATGCCTTGTCAGAATCAGGCGATTGGTGACGAAGCGGCGGAGAAGTGCTTCACGTGGTTGCAGGGGCCACCGAAGGGTGACTCATCTGCGGTGGTGAAGTGCCACGGAGAGGAGCACATGAGCAAACATGTGTCCTGGACACATGTTCGGTCTTTCCGGAGTAGAAGGGAACAGTTTTGATGGAAAGGCCCGGATTATTCAGGAATTCGCCCTTTCTGTTGTGGCGCTCGGGTGGGCCGGAGATCACGAGGTGCTTCTACTATCCTTCCATCTCACCATGACAAAAAATAAAGGAAATATAAACGAGTTGGAGGCCTTGTTTTCGCTTTGAAAAAACTTGGGTGGAGGGGTGAGTCACCTCGAAGTTATGACAGTTTCTTTATGCACCGCCCGATTTCCCGTTCTTGGCGTTGGACGCCGTCCTCTTCTACTATGGAACTTATTGATCGATCACAGATGTATATAAGCCACGATTTTAAGAAACGATCACTTGTTAGCTTTAAGAACCTGATGCAGTCGCTCAATTTTGTGGATTCCTAAAGGCTTATTGGGTGCTAAGGGCCTAAGAATGTCGCTGGAAACCAACCAGGAAGGGAATGAAAAGTCTTTTTTTTTATTTTATTTGTTTTTATGTTACATCGTGCAACACATCTGATAGACGATCGGAGCGGAAGGAGGCGTAGGCGTCGTCGGTTGGGCTTTGATGCCCGACAGGAAGCGATATTCTCGTGTGATACGGTCAGAAATACAACACACACGTGATCCGCTCCTGTTGGGACGGCAAAAGTGCAGAAACAGTAGCACCAAGGAGAAACGCGAGGCTTCAGAACACATCCACAGTAGTTATTCCCAAGTCGAACTGTTTAGCTGTGCAAATACCGATAGCACCCCTAGCCGCCACTTTTGTAACCTCAAATGGTCTCCGAAAGCTCAAGTTCTCCCATCTGCAAAAGATCCAAGGACTTTAAAAAGAAATGCTCGAGGTGGGGTTCGAACCCACATCGACGGTTTGGGAATCTACGGAAGATGTCGACGACGGTTCGATCCCCGCCTCAACCATTCATTTTTTATCGATGCTTACATGTGTTTTTGGGCCGTTGGAAACTTCGACGTCTTATATCTCGGCTTTCAAATCCCGATCATCTGCAAAAGATCTAGCCCCACTTTTGTAACCTCAAAGAGTCTCCGAAGGCTCAAACTCAAAGCAAAAGATCCACAAATCGTCCCCCCGCTCGCACAGGACTTCAGGATCGCAGTTCGGAGAACGCGGGGATGCACTCCGCGACGCGCGACACGAACCGAAGGGAATGAGTGACTCGGCGCAGATTTAAACAAACGAACGGAAGGGAACCAGTTCGGCTCATCGCGGTCGGAATGTCATAAATCTCGACGATGATTTATGCTCGTCGCTCCACGCACGTCCAAAAAGCGCCGAAGGTGAGAGTTCACGAGGCGCTCCGTCGGGATAAGACTTGGAGATTCCAGGAGGCGCACTTCTCAGTGGACGTCTCCGCCAAACAGGTGCTTTGCGCCTCGGTGCGTCTAATTGCAATAATAAGCACAAGGACACGCTGGGAAAGCGGCTTTGAATAGGGAGATTCGGGTAAACAGCGTCTGGCCGCGCACATGCTGCACTTTGGTTTGTGCGCGTTCTTTCGCGTGCTGGGAACGGAGGTCCGGAGAAAACAACCCTGGTCTGGAAGCACAGGGTCTCAGGATACGTGAGAGATTCTTGGAATTAATCTGTAGAAGATTACCCAGTTCATGCTACTGGAAGACCGCGGTGCAAGACAGACAGACTGACTCACAGGGTCACACTGCAGACAAATGTCTCCTAGACACGTGATCTGCAGGATAGACTCAGACATTAGACGTAGACACAAGTTTGCACGTCAGTGTCTGTCTTGTAACTTCACTGATAAGCCGCTACATCACACCTAATCATCTCCTTGACAATGTCTGCAGAGAATCCAGCCGAATCCTCCCAGGCCTTGAGAGTCGACGGTCTTTCTAGTAGTTCGTTGTTCTAACGGTCATTAGACTCCACCTCCTTGGAATGAATGGGGAATAGACACAAATAGACACGTGATCTGCAGGATATACTCAGACATTAGAAGTAGACACAAGTTTGCACGTTAGTGTTTGGCTTGTAAGCAATAGCAAGCAGAGCCCCACGTGACACCATCTCCCGATTTCCGCGCCAAAACAAGCCGCGTTACGAGAGGTCATCGATCCACAAGGAGTTCCGGAGGAAGCGCCCCAGGCCTTCTCGAGGACGAGGCGGTGATGTAACCACGCGGAGAACCGGAGCGACCCAAAAAACGACCCAAAATAATAAGTGTCGCCGGGCGGGCATTGTTCTCCGTGGAGGGCGGAGAACGGCGACGAACTGGGTTGACGGACCAAGGTTGCGGAGGGCGCCGCTTCTAACCCCTCGGAGGAGATGCATTAGCGACGGAGTCGACAGTAGCCCGCTGGAGGTCGATTCCTTCTGGCGCACCAAAACACAAAGATCGGAACTGCTTGTGGAGGAAGGCTTACATCCGCACCTTTTCTTTGTATTGTTTGTTCCTAAGCTAATCCAGCAAAAGAAAGCGACCTAAATGAACACCAAACTACGAAGACTAAAAGACTTCTTGTGTGCCCAAGTGTGGAAAGACAGCAGATGCATCGTTCAGAGAATTCTCACAAGAAACTATCTACAATGATGCCATACCAAAACGCCTTCTTTGCAGAAGGATGTGCTGAGACCAACGATACCCTCCAGCGCCTCGCGTCGTCAAGAAGAACTGAAGAAATCCTCGAGAAGAATCCGGCGCTTCACTTCCGCTGCGTGCATCGCCGCTATCAGCACCGCCTGCGTGGTCTCCTCGACGTGCTCCAGTTTCCAGGCGAGATCTTCGATGGTCGCTTCCAACTGTGCTTGTTGGTACTCGAACTGAAGTAGCATGGTCTACTTTGGCGGATATTACAGTAACGTACCAGTTCCTTTTGTTGACCGGAATCTATGTAGTAGGCGTAGGGGTAGGTGTACTTTATGGTGTATCGACACTTAGTCAACTGTTCGGCAGCGTCCAACAAGTACTGCCAGTCGATCCAGGTGCCCTGGTGGTGGTTTACCTAAGATACGTGGATAACTCGAAGATCAGTATAGAGGGTTGCCTTACCTTGTCTTCGATTGTGGCGTGTATACTCTTGAGCATCTCCTCCTCGAACTGCAAACTTTTGTGATGGTTGTCGAACCGGTTGAAATAGTGCAGATACTTCTCCAAGGCGGCACGGGCTCCTTCTTGTCGTATCTTTTCCGAGTCCTGCTCCTTGTACTTGCTGCAGTTGTAGTACTCCGTTCCGTGAGTTTTCCATTCTGAAAGGTCCCCTGATTACGCGACAGAGAAGGCGAGAACGAACCGAGGGCACACATCCAGCAGAAGTCGTGACCGCATTTGGAGCACTTCATGTGGTTGCATCCTCCACTCTTCTCGATGAGCGAATCACATTTCGGACAGTTCTTTGTGTTGGCACTGAAACGAAGGCCGTTGTAATGGGAAATCGTCTTTGAGTTATCGACCTGAGATAATGCGCCGTCTCGCTGTCGTCGTTACACTTCTTGGTCCAACTCTTCAGCATCTCACAATTGATCGGAACGTGGTAATCGGCTCCACACAAGAAACTGCAAATGGGTATGCTATAGGGATGATAAGAAGTAGACGATATAGTTAGAGAGGAAACCGTATTCCTGCAGGAATCAGCTTTAGGGAAAATGCCGCTTACCAGAAAGACGTTTTACATTTGGAGCACGTGACGCGGTAAGGTTTGTCGGTGCTGGCATGGATGAACATATCACAGTCAGCTCCTGAGCACTCGCGAAGTTCCGGGTGAGCGGCGACGTAGTCACGTCTTCTAAACCGCTCGTACTGTCCTCTGAGGTCGACTGATTCGTTCTTCAGCACGGCTTCCACCATCTCCGAGGAGCAGAGAAGCGAGCACTTGGAAGACATACACTGGATACCCGTAGCCATTCCATCCCTTATCCGCGTGGTGACGTGGGTCTGCCAGCACAGCTTACAGTACTCGTGATGGCACCCGAGGCTCAGCAGCTCCTTGACGTCCATGCAACAGATGTCACACACCTAAAAATGGTCTTAATAGTCTTAAGCTGGAACGGTTTCATGTTTACCAGATCGTCCCTAGCGTTCACCCGCATTGAGTAGCTGGAGATGAGCTTGTTGCAGATGTCCTCCGAAAATCGTTTCACTACGTTTGCATTCCACTTGTTCATGTGGAGAATCATCTTCGCAAGCCACGTCCTCATCTTGAGCACGTTGCCGACGGTGAGGGCGGCAGTGTTCAAGCAGGCATCTACCTCGTCGCCCGAAAGCACCTTGAATTCGACGGCCTCGATATCTTTTTTGCTCTTGGAGCTCGACTCCATATTGTAGTAGTCGAAATCGTTGTCGTTGTAGTAGTCATCATCGTCGTCGTAGTAGTCGTTGTTTTCACTGAGCGATTCGTCACCGTCGCTCATCGCAGGGTGCCAGAATCTGGAAGAAGGCAAAAGTTGTCACGGACGAAGGCAACCGCAACGGAAATGCAATTAAGGGAACCGGTTCAGATATGAGTGAAAATGATAACAATTTGACCTTATTACAGCGAAGGAGCACTACGTAAATTGATGAAAGGACATCGTTCGGGGGCGAAATGCTCCCTGTTCCGAATAACCGATTAAAGGCACACAAAATATAACGTTTTCCGAAAATAGCAGCTAGAAGAAGAAAAAGGCGTAATGACGCAAATTGCAGGCGGTAAGAATATCGCTCGATTACTTAGAAATAGAAGTGAAGTAAACTAAAGTAGAGGGAAATGATGGAGACCCATGGATGAAATTAGATCTTGTCGGGCGTCCCAAGAATAAAAAGGATCCTACGGAGGGCAGAGTGTAGTAATAAGAGGGCTATCTCCAGTTTCATTCACAGCCCTTGACTTTTCCGCTTTTTCAATAAGACCTAAAAAGACGAGAATAAATGGCTTTTGAAGTGCAAAGTAGAGCAAATACGGAGAAGTACGAACTGAGGGAAATGAGAAACTGGATGAAGAATGCGAGCGGTCGAAACAAAGTCTCCATTCAGAAGCAAGAAGCAGAACAGCTGATCTCCTGCGCCCCCTAAGCATCGGGAGCAAGCAAACCTACGACGGTGACGCTTGTTGTCGTCGTCATCGCCGAAAAGTGAATACACGCAGCAAACAAAGAAGAAACGACAAAAAGTGAAAATCAATGGACACGAGGCACACCTCTCGGGAATCGATCGCCGCGAGCCTCTCTCGCCGGAGGATCAATCGATCCGAGAGGCGCCGAAGGCGATTCCGCGCGATTCAGAAGTGCGAGTCCGTAGCAGCGCTTCGCACCTTCCGAAAACATAACAACACGAAGAGAGCAAAAGGAACGTCATTCGCGCGATCGATCGCACGCAGCGCTTCTGCTCCGCGGCGCTTGGCCGAGGATTCTGGAGAAGCGTCCAAGGCGCCGCGTTCCAGAAGAACGGCCGAGAGGACCGGCTGCCGGAGAGACGCTGGCGAGTAGGAAAGTTCGTCCGCGAGGGGGGCGGTTCGGCCGGAGTTCAAACGCTTGCTTGGCCTTGACTTGTTTGGGACTACTGAGAGCGAGACTGTCTCAGTCTCGTCTAGCAAGACCTAGTCCTTAGCATTTGTCGACAGTTCGGTAGGGGTAGGGGGAGCTGGGAGTCTTCGAATACCACTGGACGTCTTGGGCCAATTTTGGATCGTTTCTACTTCTCATTTATGACTGTTTTCAACAGCTTAGACTATTTTAAATAATTGCTCGCTATCATATACTATACCTGGCCGATATGTTACGTTTTGGACTACTTTCCACGGTTATTTGGAGCTATTCTTTCGAGAAACGGGGAAACACCACAAGACCGTTCGGGCATTCAGAACGTCCTGCTAACTGGGTTTATATCGGACCATCTCTAACGCGCTCACTATCGCCAACGCCAGCCGATGACAAACAAGCCATAAAATCAGAATAAGCGCGCCATCAAAGTGCAGATTGAGAACTACGTCTTTGAGAGAACGTCAACACAACCTAACCTCTCTAAACAGTCAGGGGTTTATCGTAAAGTTTGGAGTTCTTTTATTTCTGTTCCCCTTGAACCCTATCGTGTTCCCTTCCCAACGTTCCTCCCTTCCGCGTCGGAACATCCCCGACTCACTCATGCCATCTCCCTTTCCAGGCAACATGAACGTCTCGGGCTTGCCCCCCGCCACACAAGACCCGGCGAAGGCGGCGGAGCTCCTCTCGGACATCTTCGGAAACCCGGAGATTAGAAGGGCCATGGAACTGTCGAACAACTACATGACCCTTGCCAGCCGAACGACCAAGATGCACCTGATAATCCATGATCTGCTCTACAGCGACGCTGAGAAGGTGAAGGAGATCAAGGAGTGGCTGCGACACTGGTACATCATCAGCCGGAAGCACTTCAGCACTACCGTATGTCCACCCTGAGGGGCCCCCTTTTATGTCTTCTCTAGGGACAACCGAATCTGACGCAAGAGAACAGGGTGCTTAAGAGGTACAGGAAGAGGATGACGATTGACCGGATCGCGGAGGAGATGAAGCTTCCGACGGAGCACATCGTGAAGATCCTGACCGAGCCCCTCTGGAATAGTAAGTAGTTTGAGGATAGCATCTAAAGAGCGCATACGTGATACGTCCCTGAAACACCAGCAAAACATCAAAACATGAGTTAGACAATAGATGTCTTAAGTGAACAACACCAAGGAGATCGACCTGCTTGACATTCTACACAACGTGCGTCTCCAGAAGGAGCAAGTCAGCGGCTTCGAGTGCTTCTTGCGGTACGACACGATGCTTCCCCTCGACTGGATCATGCAGGTAGGTTCTCAACATAGATCTTCCCCCTACAGTAATCCTTTTCAGATCTCGGGCCACGACATAACGGAGATCATGGTGATCACGACACTCTACCGGCTAGCGTTGGAGGCTCCACTTGGTCAAGACAGGTGTCTCGAGTACTTGGACCGGACTCAGATGAGCGCCTTGGAATGGAAGCGCTGCTGTGAAATCAATACGGCCACCGCCCTGGAAGAAGTATCCAGGATGACGGATGTGACCCTGGACGACACGGACTGGACTGCCAAGTACCTCGCGGAAGAGGCTCCGTTCCTGGAGGACGTAGCCAAGAGGACCGCCGCGACGCTGGCCGCCTTCGACACTCTTTGCGAGAAGCTCAATGAGGTTCAGAGCACATCGCCCTACAAGCCGCGCATCGGACGGATCCAGAGCACAAGTAGCCAACAGGAGGCGAAGCTTCGAGAGTCTCTTGGCAAGCTCCGCCGCTCTGAAGATGTGGTAAGTGGGATCTCCAGTCTTCAGATGTCCTAATCTTTCGTCGTTCCAGTACGACAACGACCCGGAGGTACAGGTTCTGCAAACCAAGGTCAACGACAATCCGATCATCTCGAAGGAGGAGATGCAGCAACTGACGGTGCCCACCGTCGAATCGGGCCTTCTCTTCCGGGCGAACGACGATCCTTTGACGCCCTTCGTGCATGGAGAACTCGTCTTCCGCGGCGATAAGGAGTACCGCGTCAAGAGCAACAGAGGCCAGGTGATGACTCTGACGAGCGGAAGCTGCATCGCCGTGGACCGCGAGGCCGAAGGCGTCCTCCGAGTGGGTATGCGGGTGGCCGCGCGCTACTGTGCCGCCCGCATCTACAACCCGAAGCCCCGCGCCGGCTGGTACTCGGGCACCATCATCGCCAGGATGGCTCCGCGCTACGTGGTGAGTCCTTCTTCCTTGCCACCTTCACTATCAGCAACTTGCCACTTTAGATCGTCTTCGACGCCGGGTTCGCCGCGGACCTCTTCCACAACCAAGTGCGCCTTCTGATGGAACAGCCGAGCCTGGAGCTGTGTCCTTCGCACTCGGCGAACAAGGCGCGGCGCACAACGCAGCACGGGAAGTGCCAGGACCACCACAAGATGGTGTGCGACGGGACGCACTTCTTGAACACGCGGATGACGCACGAGTTCCTGAAGAAGGACAACGATGTTCGCTTCTTCATCGGCGCCTACATGGAGAGCTTCCCCCACTGGGAACTCGTCAAGATGAAGAACGCGTCCAAGATCCTTCGAGTTAACTGTGTAAGTTCCAGATCAGTCCGACCTGGGTTACGGTAGGCCTTTAGGACAATCGCCAGGGCAAAGGCGCCTCGGCCTACATGCTCCATGCGGAGTTGCACACGTGTCTCCTAAGGTTCCCGAAGGACGCGAACGACAAGTGCACGAAGATGCAGTGCCACGAGCACGACCATGCCGACGAGTGGCTCTACAGGGGCTCCCCGAGGCTCATCCAGTAAGACAAAATGGACAGAATCTTCCTATCACGACCTCTTCAGCATCCCCGAGGAGCGGAAACTCTTCGAACAGTTCAAGCGGAAGGACCTGGGCCTGGAACCTCTCCAGGAGACTGCGGTCCTCTCCCCACGACGACGTCTACGCACCACTCGGACCGCCGTCGTCGAAGAGGCCGTGGAGCGTCAGGCGGACCCCCGACCCCTCCAGATGGCGCGGAAGACGGGCCGCTCCACGGTCGTGGAGAAGACCAAGAAGAGGGGAAAGCCGTCGAGGGACGACCTCCGAGCCATCAACGAGGCCAAGCAGCGCACCTTCGAGAACGACGTCCGCATGACCGATGTGGAGGCGGTCGAATGGACCGAGCGCTACAGTCAGTTCACTTACCACGCCACGTGCTCCGCCAGTTGTCTCCGAGATCTCCGGCCTACCGACCCCGCCGACGTGAAGTACCACGAGATGTCGCCCTTCTTGATCCCGCTCTTGAACGGGTGGACCCGCACGGTAAGGGGGTTACTTCTTCTACTCTATTTGTAAAGACCAGCTTTCTCACCGCTTGCCTGTTTTTGGGGGTCGATTCTTGCCCTTTCTCTTCGTTCTTATCGTGGGGGGTCAAACTGATTTTGGAAGGCGTTTATCTATCTGCTTTAATAGAGGATGCGCAATTCAGAATTCCAATCTCTCCCTGCCTTCGGAAGAATCAGAAGAAAGAAAGGAGCAAGAAAAAGCAGGCATCAAAATCAGGCAAGCGGTCCCCAGATTAGCAAAGTCTTCGGTACCCATAATCCACCCTTCAGAACCTATTGAACCATTTGCTTTCAGCGCATCTGCTTGGGCCCGAAACGTTCCCGCCGTGAGAAGTACCGGAAGGTGTCCGTGCTGTACAGAGCCCCCTGCGGCAAGTGCCTCAAGGATCTGGACGCGATCGCCGAGTTCCTGATGGTTTCGGGGTGCTCCCTCACCATCGATCTGTTCACCTTCGACAAGCAGCTGGACGTGCGGAAGTACGCGCGCGTGAATCCCGAATTCCTGAAGGCGGAGGACTTCTGTCAGCACCAGGAGAACATCCAGATCCCCGTGGTGAACTCCACGCACCCGGACGAGCCCATCCCCAAGCACACCTACAGCCGGCTGAGCGTGCCAGGCAAGCTCAAGGAGACGGACCCCGAGCGGGCGCACATGCCCACTCAGACGGCCGCCTTCTGCAGTGGGTGCTCCTGCGAGGACGACTGCTCGGACGCGGACCGCTGTGAGTGCCAGCGGCTGACCCGAGAGAACGTGGAACGCCTCTCGGAGACACTCCAGCCCGAACAAGTAGGCTACTACCACCGACTGGGAGGCGACTGGAACGTGAGTGGCGTCTACGAGTGCAACCAGAACTGCCGCTGCCACAGAAGCCGCGAGACAAAGCGCAAGTGCTACAACACCGTCGTCCAGCAGGACATCAAGTTCCCTCTCATGGTTGGTGCCATCGCTACCGTAACCTGACTGACCGTAACCCCCTCCTTCCAGCTCTTCCGAACCCCCGAGTGCGGCTGGGGCGTGCGGACGCGAGTGGACATCCCACAGGGCGCCTTCGTGGCCAACTACGCGGGCGAGATCTTCACCGACGAGCAGGCGGACATCCTGAAGCGGGACGCCTACTACGCCGATCTGAACATGATCGCGAACCTCGAAGAACAGAAGCTCGTCCAGGGCATCGACAACATCGAGGAGGCCCCCGCACCCAAGAGGGGCCGCGGCCGTGGCGACCCCAAGGAGCACCATGTCCGTTTCAACCTGGAGGAGTACTTCGGCGAGGGAGAGGACCTGTTCATCATCGACGCCTTCGTTCGCGGTAACATCGGGAAGTTCTTCAACCACAGCTGCAAACCCAACATGTGGGTGCAGCACATCATCGTGGACACCCACGACGTCCGCCTCCCTTGGATCGCCTTCTTCGCCACCAGGCTTATCAAGGCCGGAGAGGTCGGTTACCGTATCCATGGACGCACGGGTCTAATCGTTTGTTGCAGGAGCTCACGTGGAACTACGGATACGAAGTGGGGAAGGTCGCCAACCGGTTTCTTTTCTGCAAGTGCGGCGAGAGGGAGTGCAAGGGTCGGATTCTCTAACTCTGTCTTTCTACGTGTTGTTGGGTGTACGGTAGCAATGAATGTTTGGGTCCGAAGTAGCTAGTAACATCAAGAACAACGCACATGAATATGAAGCCTGTGGGAGGCGCCCTACCCGAGTATTTGGAGCTCCTAGAGAAGAGCTACTTTCCACGTACTTCGCGATCTTGGGGTCTCGAGTGGAATGAATTAGGTTGCATCGCTTTTCCTTCTTTTCACACGCGATTTCACGAATCCTCAGTTCATAAGACGGGTTTGAGGTTGTGTTCCGGCTCCGGAACATCTCTACCGTATTCCAGCCGAAAGAAGCGCGAAAACTCGACAAGAACGTCAAATATTCCCCAGTGGTCCCACGCGGAAAACTGGCATTTCCACTGTTTTGATGTCGGGATAACGAGGAGGTGCCTGGGGCTTCTGGATAGCGCGCGCGTGTTTCCGTTTCCGGCCTTCTTCCCAGCGACCCTCTCATCTCTCCTTCCAGGATGGCGGCGACGGACGTGATCAACGCCGGCGACTACGTCGTCGTGCAGAAGCTCGGCGGCGAACACCTCCGCATCGTGAAGATCGAGAAGAAGATGAACATCCTTATCGAGAAGCTCCGATTCATGTCCGACGGCGCCCTCGGCCAGCGCTTCGGCCTCTTCAGCGTCGCCAAGCTGAAGCTCACGCCGGCCGAGTACGAGCCCGAGAAGCCGCAGCCAGAGGAGAAGGAGGAGCCCAAGGGCCCCAGTTCCAACGAGTCCACCGACAAGGAGGACGGTCGGGCGGCCGTGCTAGCCGAGGCTGAGTCCACCACCGAGGAGGCCGTGAACCCCGCACAGAGTCGCCAGAAGCTCACCCAGGACGAAATCCTGCAGATGAAGGGCGCGGGCACGGACGCCAAGGAGCTCGTAAGTGGGGGAGGGTGCTCTACTTCATTTCCACTCTCACAGGATGTGGACGGCGACGTTTAACTTGGCTCTTCTAGGTCTCCAAACTTGTCGACGGAAGCACCCACTTCTCCGAACGGACGCAGTACGCGAAGAGCAAGTACATCCGGAAGAAGCGCCAGAAGCACTCGAGCCACGTCCTCCTCCTCCGCCCGACGGTCAGGATGATCGCGCAGAGCTACTACTTGAAGGACCCCGAGCGGATCTGCAACCTCAGAATAGACCAGCTCTCCCACATCTTGACGCTCTGCGGCGCCCGGAGCGGACTCAACGTGATGGTCTTCGAGCAGACCCTTGGCCTCATCACCGCGGGGATCATCGAGCGGATGGGCGGTAGGGGGCGATGCGTCCATCTCCACCGCGGACAGATCGCACAGAGCATTCCCTGCTACCAGAGTCTCCATCTGACCCCCGAAGTAGGTCCCTTCGATCCTTCCCTGTCCAATATAAGGATTCCAGATGTTGGAGACGTTCTACCCACTACGAATCTCGACCTTGATGTCCAACGGCGTCAAAGAAGAAGATCCACAGGAGCCGAACTACATGGAGATGGAGAAGCAGGAGGTGAGGAGGAACCACTTCTCTAGTGTGGCTACCGTAGCCCGGTCTCATCCCTACCAGATGCACCTGAGCCTGACTTGGTATAATCTAGCTTCTTTCAGGATAAGGAAGCCGCCGCAGTGACATACAACAAGAAATTGGAGCGCCTGGCGAAGGAGCGGCGAGCGTGGGAGATGGTGGTGGGCGACGCAGAACACCCCGGCTCCATCGACGCCCTAGTGCTGGCCTGCCGGAACGTCGACCCTCTGGACGTCCTGGAGAAGACGTACAACTCGCTACAGTTCTCGGGTACTGTAGTGCTGTACTCCTCGGTGGCGGAGCCCTTGGTCAAGGCGTACAACTGGCTGCGGGAGCGCGGCGCCGTGAACCTCTTCATGAGCGACGCCTTCTACCGTACCCACCAGGTGCTGCCGAACAGCACGCACCCCCTCATGCAGCAGATGATCACCAGCGGGTTCGTCCTGTCCGGCATCAAGGTGAAGGTGCCCACGGAGTAGGCTCTAGAAGTCGATTTGTTGTTGTGGCGTGGTTGTTGGTTCGTTAACGTTGTTATCTTGTTGAGATTCTAAGCCGACCGAAATAAATGCATTTCGCGAAGACGGGTAATCCCTGTGTTAATTAGTTTCCCCGCGTCGATCAGCGCCTTAGGAGAGGGCCAGTTGATGCCGTCGCCGATGACGGCGCCCACCGACCTCTACAAGCTCGTGGACGAGCACGGCGACGGCCTGCTGATCCCCTGGGTCAAGTACGCGAAGAAGACGGGCGACTACGGTATCCTCGAGGAGTACTTCGACACCATGGTAAGTCGGCGGTGAGAAGCGCTAAGGACTTCCATTTCAGGTGAAGGACTTCCTCTACAACGATGGGAAAGGGAAGCTGGTGCCTATATCAGAACTGGTGATGATCCGGAACAAGCAGCGGAACGCGGTCCTCGGCGCCCTCCGGCGGAAGAAGGGCCGCGGCAAGAGCGGTCCGAACATCCTTCTGGACCTGGACCAAGGAGCCGCCCACTGCGACGTCAAGAAAGGTTGCTTATATCGTTTGACTCTTCCAGTTGGCCACAAGAAGGCTTTGGCTTCCTATTTATTACGCCACAAGGCACACAAACCGTCAAAGGCTGACGGTGTTCTGCTCGACGGCCCAGCTGCGGGCCGACTTCTCGTCGACGGAGACCTCGGGGACGACGGATCCACAGGTCGCCTCCACCTCGGAGGGAGCGTCGGTGCCGGCGTCGGCGAAGGCGTCGTGGAACACGGGTGCCTTGTCGAGGAACGTCGCCATCAGGGCGTCCGCCTCTCCGGAGAAGTCGTTGAGGATGAACGGGGCTGCCACGGCTACCGTACGCTGCGCCTTCTCGATGGCTGCAAAAGGAGCATATAAGAGAGGAGTAGGAAGAGGGGCTCACCTGCGGCGATTCTACTGAAATGGAGGCCACCAGGAGAGCGCGGCACCCGGAAGGAGGCTTCAGAGGTGAAGACGTCCGAAGTGGCCATGGAGGATACGGATGTGCCGGAGGAGGAGAGGTCCGAAGAGGCGCTCGTCGAAGAGAACATGGCTTCTGAGTCGTTGGAGGTGCGAGAGTCGAAGTAGTCGACCGAGAGGTCCGAACTGGAGGCCATCGACCGATCAAATGAGGAGAGTCTGCAGGAATGCATGAGACGAGACACGATCGGTGTCTAGACTGTCTAGTTTTACTGTCTGTCTAATACCGTACCCTTTCAGCTCTGAAGATCCTCGACGGCTGCATCCGAGGTAACCGGAGCGTCAAGTACCGGGAGCTGGTGTGGGACGTGGACAAGCGCGGCAAGATGGGCGAGAACCTCCTCCACATCTGTCTCCTCCACAACACCGTCGACCACAACGACCTGGCGAAGCTCCTGGTCAAGAGGTACCCGAAGATGGTCAACGACATCTTCATCTCCGAAGAGTACTACGGTAGGCTGGCTGACTGACTCTGATCATACTCCTTCCTAGGTTTCTCGCCTCTCCACCAGGCGATCGTGAACGAAGACGTCGAGATGGTCTACTTCATGTGTCGGAACCACGCCGACGTGCACCAGCGCTGCTACGGCTCGTTCTTCTGCGCCGAGGACCAGAAGTCGTCCAGGACGGACTCGCTGGAGCACGAGTGGGTCGACCTGGTGCACAACACGAGGTACACGGGCCAGATGTACTGGGGCGAGTACCCCCTCTCCTTCGCCGCGTGCACCAACCAGCCCGACTGCTTCCGTCTTCTGAGGGCCTGCAAGGCGGATCCCAACCAGCAGGACACCAACGGGAATACCGTACTCCACATGGCCGTCATCCACGAACTGCCAGTACTTTAAGGAGCCTCTATCTGTAAGCCTACTTCGCTTCAGGAGATGTTCCGGCTGGCCCACGAGTCGGGCGCCAAACTCCACACGAAGAACTACCAGAAGCTGACTCCCATGGGCGTCGCAGCCAAGCTGGCCAAGAAGGAGGTCTCTTACTCTTGCCACGAACTCTCATATGGGTACTGTAGATGTTCGACTTGATCCTCGAACTGGAGCAGGACATCTTGTGGACCTATGGCGACGTGATCTGCACCGCGTTTCCCCTCCAGGGCATCGACACGATCGACCAGGTCACTGGGCACTTGAACCACACCTCCGCGCTCTCCTTGGTCGTCTACGGGGTAGGCCTTCTCAAGGGCCTTAAGAGGAGCATCTCCTTGTAGAAGAAGAACACGCACTTGGACTTCTTCGATGGCCTTCTGGAAGACCTTCTTGAGGAGAAGTGGAAGGCCTTCGCGCGGAATCGCCTCATCTGGTCGATGACCAGCTACCTTGTCTACCTCCTCTGCTTCTACGCCGCCTTCATGACCCGCAGCTGCTACAGCGAGGTGGGGATTCCGGACCCTTATCCGAGCCTTCTTTCCAGCGCGAGATGACCAGCGTGTGGATCCACGCGAACGACACGCACACCTCTCTGCTGCCCCGCTTCTTCATGGGACACTTCTCCTACCTCTCCGTGCCCTTCGACTACGACGTCATCGGCGAACGGTGCCACCTCTGGAACTACAAGGACCGTCCTGGCGACTACACCCAGCGGGTACCGAGCTTCAGAGGACTTCTTATTCCCTCGGCTTCAGATCCGCCTGGCCAGCGAGGTGGTGACGCTGCTGTTCGCGTCGGCGCAAACGGCGCGCGAGGTGATGGACATCGGGCACGGGGGACGGAAGCGGTGGTGGGAGGTGACGCGGAGCTTCCCGGCCAAGATGCTCCACAAGTTCGGCTTCTCCGTCGTCGTCGCCATGCTCCCACTGCGCTTCAGCTGCGCGCTCAACGACCGCGTCGTCCTTCTGGAGAACACGTGCGCCATCGTGGCTGTTCTCGCCACCACCTTCCACCTCTTCTTCTTCTGTCGGTGAGCCAAGGGGCTCAAGGATCCAAGTGTCCTGTCCTCTTCAGGGGGATGAAGTTCGTCGGTCCCTTTGTCCTCATGGTGTACAAGATCATCATCGGTGACATGCTACGGTTCCTGCTCATCTACCTCATCTTCCTCATCTCCTTCTCGCAGTCCTGCTTCGTCATCTTCAAGAGCTGCGAGCGGGAGCACCTCCAGCTGCTTAGAGAAGGAGTCAGGTCCAACTTCGAGAACATCATGAGCACGCCCATCGAGGCCGTCATGCGCATGTTCCTCGTGAGTGTCGGCGAGTTCGGCGCCTTCTACAAGAACGTCCACGACTGTCCCAGCAGGCACATGTCCGTCCTGGCCAAGGTGGGTCTCCCACCTACTTGACACAAGCTCCTGTTCAGATCATCTTCCTGATCTATGAGCTACTTGTGACGGTGCTCCTCCTGAACCTCCTCATCGCGATGATGACGCGCACTTACGAGAAGATCTCAGAGACGCAGAAGGAGTGGAAGCGGCAGTGGGCGCAGGTGATCCTGATGCTGGAGCAGTCCCTAAAGCCACACGAGCGTCTCATGGCCATGCTGAAGTACTCAAGACCCATCCGCGCCGACAAGACCCGTAGGGCCTTCGTGGTGAGGCAACGCATGCCTGGCAGGCGTCAGAAGAAGGAGAAGGGCGCGCGGGAGAAGGAGCGGCAGAAGACGAAGATGGACGCGCGGGCAAAGAGGGAGAAGTTCCTTGAGAGTCGTTTCAGGACCGTTTCAGGACCATTCCTTCCCGTCAGGAGGTCCTCCAACTACAGTAGCGATCAGGGGTCCGAGTTTAAGTGCTGAGGACGGTGCTTGTGGGCTTTGAAGTGTATGACGATGATAAACGCTTTTTGTGGCTCAAAAAGAAGGGTGCTCCTCAGGATAAAGGTTCTCCAAGACTCAGGATAGCGCTGAGAGCTTAAAGGCCCCATAAGGGAGACTCAAACGGTGTCAAGCAAAGTTGCCAAACGCACTTACTAAGATGTGTCCACCTAGTGTGTCGACTTTCGCCGCCCAGGCTCCTTGTAAACACTCGGCGCACTCCCTTTGTCCTCCGCCGCGTCGGCTCGTGTTGCACAAAAACTTCCCGAGCAGAACACAACAAATCTCCAAAACAACGCGAAAGTTGGGCCGAAACCGGACCGTCATTTCCTCGGACAAAAGTGCGAACTCGATCCATCACACTCCGGTCCCCTCGCTTTGAGCGCGCCGCGGTGTCGCAAAGTCGCATGAGGCTGTTTGCTCGCCAGGGATACTTCTGCTTTTTGGGCCGCTGACCGGTTGCGACCGCCTCCTAGGAGGTACAAAAGGAGCGCCAGCTGGGCCAGAGTCACTACTTCGCCATGGCAGCCCGCCTCACCCTCTCCCTCGCTCTCTTCGGATTCGTCGCCGTCGCGCTCGCTGAGGTAGGCCTGGGCTTCTGAGATTCGGAGGGTGCTTCCCTCTGCTCCTTGACTGATTCTCCCCAATCCACAAGGGTGTGGATAGTGAGTTGTTCCTCCCAGCTGCTTATAGCTGTCCCCCCAGCTGCCTACCAGCCCCCCTAGCTGCTTATATATCTTTACCAGGACCCCCCTCCCCCCTTCTCCTTGTAGGCCTGGAGCTCTGTGATTTGAAGGGTAGACCCCCTTCCGCTCCTTGACTGACCCTCCCCATTCCAGAGCAACGTGGTGATCCGGGCGAAGCGCCAGTGTGGCTCCAACTGCGCCCCAGCCGTGTCCTGCACCTCTGGCTGCCAGCAGTCGTGCGCCCAGCAGTGTGGCCAGAACTTCATGTGCCAGCAGAGTTGCCAGCCGGCGTGCCAGAACCAGTGCCAGCAGCAGCAGGTCATCGTCGTGCAGCAGCAGTCCCAGTGCCGACCTACTTGTAACCAGGGCTGTCGCTCCTCGGCCCAGCCCACGCTCTGCCAGAACGTGTGCGTCCAGCAGTGCGTGCAAACCACCACCCAGGCTCCTCGACCCATCGTCGTCGTCCTCCCGCCGCAGAACCAGAACTGTGGATCCAGCTGCCAGCCCTCCTGCAGTCCCCAGTGCGTCCAGAGGCAGCAGTGCGCCCCGGCGTGTGAAGTGCGCTGCGTGAGCCAGTGCCAGTCGACGGGGATCATGCCTGCGCAGCAGTGTCAGCCTACTTGTCAGAGCACGTGCCAGCAGACGTGTCAGCAAGTCCAGCAGTTCGTGGTCCCCTGTCAGGCCACCCAGAACTCCTGTCAGTGCCAGAGCGGCTACTCTCCCTGTGGGAACCAGTGCTGCCAGTCGGGATATGGGAAGTAGAGCCGACGAGGCTGTGTTTGTAAATATTGACGCGTCTGGGAATAAATCCGCTGCATGAAGTAGGAGGGGTCAAAACGTGAACGACAGGGGGCCGGTCCAAGCCTGCTAGGATTAAGCTCCTGGAAGCGACGCGCAACTGCCTAGGAACCATGGGAAACAAGCGATGCACCCTGAAGATAGCATTTCCTCGGCGGTCATATCCACAGCAAGCAGAGCCTTGTTCCACAAAGGACACCTTAAAGTATTAACCCAACCCTTTCAATGTCCGCCACCCCCGGCTCCTACTCCGGACGCTCCTTCGACGGACCCCTTGGCCCCGTTCTGCTCTCCAACCGCCTTGGAACAGGACTCTTCGGAGCCGTGTACTCGGCCTCCTGTAAGGACAAGCAGCTCGCGGTGAAGGTCTTGCCGACGGAGGGGAAGGAGGACCGTTTCTACTTCGACCAAGAGGGTGAAGAAGCTGCAGGAAGCTGGGCCTTATTGGCAGCTGGCAGAGCCTTAACCCTCAAAGTGCACCTTACAGTACT
>JADLIF010002300.1:0-20482 GCA_016648015.1 Steinernema khuongi | reverse complement strand
TCGTCGATGATGCGGCCACACTTGAAGCCCGGGCACGTGAGGAAAGGCTTCCCGTGCCCGCGCACCTCCGATCGGAAGTACTCAAGTAGGCAGGCGCGGCACGTCCGTGTGGCACAGTCGAAGAGCACGGTCTCGTCTTCTTCTTCCTCGAAGCATAGATCACATCGGCCTTTCCCGCTCCACTGCAGGGGCTCTCCACTGGACGGCTTCAGCTTCTGCGCGCCCAGCTGTCCCTCCAGTCCGTCGCTGTCCATGATCTTCTCGAGCACAACGCCCACATCCCACTTGTTGAGAGAGAGCACCACACGGCAGTTCGTCGGCGTCGTCGCCACCACCCGCTGGACCTCGCGCGCACGCTCTTCCGCCTGCGACAGAAGCTCCGCCACTGACAACACGCGCTGGTTGTCCACGCGGATGCTCACATTCGAGTCGGTGTCCGCCTCGAACTCCGCGCCATCGATGTCGCTGTCGCAGTCGTCCTCCTCTGACAGGACGGACATGTCGCTCATCGAGTCGGGGAAGTCGTCGTCGCTGAGCATTGCAACAGCTGAAATACGCAATTGTGTTTATGGAGAACGGAAACGAAGGAAAAGAAGGGAAGGCGACGCGCAAGTTGGAAATCCAATGCGACGTGAAGGAGAGAGATTTCCGAAAGCGCGCTCTGACTATTCTTGCCACGAAGATAAGTTGTAGACCGAACTTCCAGACAGTTTTCAGACAGACAGCGAGACGAAGACGCCGAGGAAAAAAGGTCCACGAGCTGTTTTAGAATCAAGCTGGTTTTGGATTGCAGCTGTTCCTTCTTCGCTGGAGTTCAGCTTCGCTACTGCGTTTGCTGGTCGGTAGCAAATGTCTAATCTAACCATTCTCGGCAACTCTAATGACCGTTTCTTCTATAACACAGGAGACGGTGAATTGAACGAATGAGCAAGCCTGCAAGTGAGCTAAACAGCAAGTTATACGAAGTGTTTTGTTCCACACGATCGATAAGAGTCCTTTTCTTGTTTTCCTTCCTTCTTATCAGTTCAGAATGGTCCACTCTTCATCGTTTTGTAATCGATTTGCTGCTTCGTAATCAGCCCCCTGCAAAGATCAACATTGGAGTGTTGAAGGCGATTGTGGTGTCTGCGCGTTGAGGAAGAAGAGAGGGTGGCAGATTCGGCGCCTCTTCGGTGCCGGACGGACTACGACAGATGACTTCTACGGTCCTTATTTCATAGATCAGCCTCCGTCCCCACAGGAACTTGCATTGGTTATCGCGAGCATCATTGCTGCGCCTTGGCGGAGATTCTCAGTGCTAGTCGGTTGCTCTTGGCACTTCAGAGATGCTCCCATGAAACCCTCCAAAGTTCTTATTCGTAGATGGGAGCTCGTTCCTCTTTCTCGATGTTTCACAAGCTACAGCGCCGCAGATGATTGATTCTGATTCTACCGTAATCTCACAGTGCTCTTCTCGGGGTCCTTCTTCGGTTCTTTGGGAGAAAAGGCGGCATTTTCCTCTCTTTTGTTTAACAAAGAGAGCGTTATGTCCAGATAGTGCATTCTGGACTGCTGCGAGTTGTCCACCCTGGATAAGATGGACATCGATGAGTTAGCGTCTTATCTGAAGGCAGTTCTTAAAATGAATCCATTTACCTCTTCTTGCTGGGCTTTCTGATCACAGAGAAACGGTCCCACTCAAGATTGGGAGTGCTTCCAAGAAGGAGGCGAAGAAGGCTTCGTTAACCCCCACTTTATTGTCTCAACATTGTGTTTTCCTCTGCAGCCCTGATGGCTCTGTTGAACAGGGCAGTCCTGAGTGGGATGTTGTCAAACGTCCAAACGCTTCAACCACTTTGACAGTGGGCCAAGGACAGTTGGAAATATTTAACCCTTCAATGGATCACGTCCGAGGCGTTGGAATTCAAACGGAAAAGAGAAAGGACTAGGGAAAAGTAGAACAGTAAACCCTTCAGAGAAGGTCTCAGGTCTCGTGGTTCTTGGAACGGTCTCCTCTTTATCCTTCTCTGCTTTCGCTGCGCGCGCCGTGTCTCATTTACAACTCTCTACATTGTGGGTATTTCTGGACGGCCCTGTTATGCATCTTTGTCTTCTCCGATCCAAACGCCGAAGGAGGTCATTGGAGAGCGATCGAGCTCATGACCGATCAGTCGTCACCACCTGGGTCGCGTCTCCCGGCCGGTGATCCACTCTCACTCATGTTGCGCACCTTTCCCCTGCTTCTGCTCCTCCTGCTCCCACTCCCCTGTTGGGGCCTTGTCGGCTTCCGCGGACTTCCCGAGGAGGCGCACATGGAGCCCGAGTTCGAGCTGAACAACCGGAGGGGCTCCTTCTCCTTCGGACGGGTCCACCGTGTCGAGGATCTGAAGAAACCGACGCTGACGGTCCGTTCAAAGGTTAACGCGCTCCGAGCGGAACGTTCGCTTTCAGTTCAACGCCGGCGGTCACGAGATGACCGTTCCCAAGGGGATGTACCAATACACGGACCGGCAGCGCGATTTCGACTCCAACTTCCGATTGCCCAACTTCGAGTCGCCCTTCGACCTTTCTGGGGAGATGAAATCGAAGGACAATCAGGTATAACAGGAGTGGGGGTTTGGCAAAAGACCTCATTAGAACTTCTCACGTGGTTCTCCGCTGGCGTCCATCAAATGAGCAGTTCCAGAACCACAGTCCCAATTACAGATCAACGGATTTTATCTCCCGATGCCTTACGGCATGGAGCCCGTGAACATCCAAGTCGTCCAAGAGAGGGAACGAGAGAACGCCCTCGGCGGCAGCATCAACAACGACGACCCCTTGGCCGAGGCCCTTGCTGACGCCAAGAGGCTCTGCGCCAAGGCGGCGACCCTTCGATGCGACGAGGCCCTACAGCGATACTACAAGATGAGGTCTAAGCAGGTGGCCGAGGACGACGCGCCTGTTTACGAGAAACTTTTCAAACTGGTAGGCAGACACTCTAGAGCTCATTGGGTTCCACTCATCTTCTCCTTAGGCGGATACAGTAAGTGCGACCGGCTACAGAAATGAACAGAGGAACGGACTTGGCGTCCTCTTCGGACTGCCTGGGATGGAGCCGATGTTTTGGCAGGCGAAGCTCAGGAAATACGATAACAACAACGTGAAGATGAGGGTGCAGCCTTAGGTTGTGAGGTGAAGAGTAATAATAAGAATGAACATCTCTGGAAAGCTAATAGATTAATAAATAGATCTTACATGTAACTATTCCCGTGTGTCCCCCGCCGATTCAAATCAAACTTGGTGGGAAGATAGGGCTAGGTGTCAGTATTGCAGCGGTAATCGTTACCGTAATCAATCTAGTCCTAGGTCCCACATACACTGCCAATGATCTGCGTTGTAGTCCACCACACTGGTCATTATTATCCCAATCCGAAGATCGGGACTCCAAAAATTGAGATGAACTCATAAAGCGAGTCGGCGCACGGAATTCTTTAGTAAAAGGCGAAAGAATTTCTCGGTCAACTGCGCCGACTCCAGAGACTGGCGATGTTCCCTCGCTGGCCGAGGTCGTCCGCGCGCGACCGTCCCGTCACAGCGGTGCGACGTGAGTGCGCCAGACGACGAGAGAAGATCATCTGCAAGTGCTTTGCACTTGACAAGGTCAACTGTTTGCACAAGACGAGCGGAAAAGCATCTCTAAAGAGATATAACTCTGTGTGTGAGAGCCAAGGGAGATGTTTTAACGTTTATTAACAACTTACAAGGTTAGGCCACGCGCCAGGCTAGTTGCTGTCCCTGATGCCGACGTCCAACCAGCGCGTCCCCGGGGCCTTCTGCACTCTGAAATTGATGGAAAGGCTTTTGTAGAGATAGAAGAAGATCGTGCTTGGCTCTCCCCCGGACTTGGAGAACGGATGCACCAACTCGATGTGCCTCGTATCTCCGTAAGGTTTAGCCCCGAAGGTCTCCAACGCGCCCTGCAACTCCTTGCGGTCCTCGTCGGAGACGATCCCGGAGATGCCGCCGCCGGTCAAGTGGCCCACGCGGGACTTTCTCCAAACGTTGTACAGCTGGACGACGTCCCTCTTGGTCACGTGGATCGTCGCGACCGCCAGTTCCTTCAGACGCCGGCCTTCGAAGGCGGCCAAGACGTGCTTCGTCAGTGTTGGGTGGCTCCTGTAATGGGGCATCTGGATAGTCATCTTCGGATGCCCCTCCTTCAGGATTCTCTTCAAGAAGTCGTGGAGCGTCTTGTCGAGCTCGGGACTGAGGGATTCTGGATTCTTCCGCGCACTGCAGGCCTGGATGAAGATCTTCTGGACAGGGGGCGTCTCCGCGAGCACTGTCCTCGCCTGCTCGGTGGACAGGTTGTCCAGAGAGTACAGGCTGATGTTGCTCAGCGTCAGCTTGGCGGCCTTCGTGTAAGCGTTTATCTGCTTGAGGAGGACGCGGGGCGTCTGGTTCGCAAAGGTGACCTTAAGTGTGTGGATGCGCCGGTTGGCCAGCAGATCGCTCGTGAAGGAGGAGCAGTCGTAGCGGCGCACGATCGAGCTTCCGTTGAAGAGACGCGCCTGGCCGTGTTCACCGAGGCTTAGTTCGTCGACGACGGAGTTGCGAGCCAGTGCGCCGAACTCCCCACGCAAGGAGCTGATGTGCTGCAGGGCGCAGAGCTCTGCAGTCTGCAGGTCCTTCGCGTCCTTCGACTTCACGGGAAGGGCGACGGGGTCATGGTGCTGGGCGACGGTGTACGTGATGTCGCCGAGGATCTCTCGGGGGAGCGAGGAGAAGATCCCGGGTTCCGAAGGCATGACTTGGACTAGAATGGATCTAAAAGGTCGGACGTTTCCCTGTATATGATCTACGGTCCGTGGGAGCATCGCTTTGCGCGCTCTTCACGGTTATTTTCACACAAAAAATCGATTTTTCTACAGACGCAACACTCCGAAGTACGGTGCCAACGTAGAGATCAGACGTTCAAGAACTTGTGTCTTTAGCCGAAACATGCGAAAGCACTGCTACAAAACTATTTGGAACTCATCCCCCAGATGTCGACTAGAGACGTTTCTCTCGTCGTCTGGCGCACTCACGTCGCACCGCTCTGACGGGACGGTCGCGCGCGGACGACCTCGGCCAGCGAGGGATCATCGCCAGTCTCTGGAGTCGGCGCAGTTGACCGAGAAATTCTTTCGCCTTTTACTAAAGAATTCCGTGCGCCGACTCGCTTTATGAGTTTATCTCAATTTTTGGAGTCCCGATCTTCGGATTGGGATAATAATAGCCAGTGTGGTGGACCTCCTACTACAACGCAGATCATTGGCAGTGTACGTGGGCCCATGCAACCTATACAATGTGTATACCTTCTTGTACATGTCTTCAGCCAAAGCCCAAAGCTACGAGATTGAATATCATCCAAATGCTGAGGATGCTAAACATCCAGATATCTTCCGTCCATCTTAGGGAGCATCACTCCACAAATTCCAGACAGTCTCGCGACTCTCAAAGACGCCCTTTCCTGACTCCTTTTAATATCCAAAACATAAAAGTCGTCCTAAAATAATGCCACTTAAAATAGCGACCATGACTAATGTCTAATTCGGTGTCTTGGAAAGCTGTCGGCTCAGAAATGGTTCCCCCGATGTTGCTCCCGGTCGCACTTCTCTGCTTGTCGGCTTCCATCTCAGGCGCCCCCGAGAGTGAGACCTTCTTCTTCTCGCAGGTCTTCTCCTCGACCGTCAAGCCGTGTCATGACCTCAACGAATTCGTCTGCAACGCCAAACAAAATCCGGCGGAGAATCTCTTCGAAACCCAAAGAGCCGAGTCGATGAAGAGCCTGATTAGTGACTTCTTCTTGAACAGCAGCGATCCCATTGTGCTCCATCTCAGAAAGGTTGTAGAAGGAGGCGTTTTAGGGTGTTATTTGCTTGCAGATCGCAGAAAGGGTCGTTCTTGAGAGGGACGAGTTCGCATTGGGAAAGAAGCTGGGACAGGAGGCGGCTTATGGAGAGACCGATGTCCCTGGCATCTTCTACCCTACGGTAAATGGAAAGTTAACGACGAAAAGCCTCCTTCTGAAGTTCGATGGTGAGGCTTTGGAACAGACAACCTTGGATGCACCACCAGCGGTTTAGAGTACGGCGACGACGACGAGCACGGCTCCTGCTTCTACCCCGAGTGTCCCACGCTCTTCCAAGGCATCCTCCACGGCTTCTACCACGCGCTCTCTGACCACCCTACTCCTTTTGACAGATCCACCGTATACTTCCAGCGCTACAACTCTACTGATGCGTCCTACCACGCCTCGGCAAACCCAGAAGGCGTGGACCGCGAACTTCTGAAGCAGATCCACGCTTCGAAGGCGTCCTACTTCTACATGCTCTGGGCGAAGGAGGCCATTGAGAAGAGAACGTTCCCTCTGGAGATGATCGCCTCGCTGAGGGACATCTTCGAGAACGTCAGGAGCGAAGTCATCCTGATGCTGACGGAGTGCGCCTGGATGACCGAGGAGCAGAAGAAGGAGGCCGTGGACTACATGAGAGGCGGGTTCGGGACGGTGCTGGGGTTTCCAGATGTGTTTTTCAACGCGACAATGCTGGACGAGGCCATCGAATTCATTAAGGAGAGGTTCCCCCTTCTTCTGGAGAGAGTGAACAAGAACAGGCAAGAGAGACCCCTCAAACCTCTGACTTGAGGGCTCAATTCCAGAAAGTCCTGCGACGACACTGCCTGCCACTATACACGCCTTTCCGACGCTCTCCACCTGGCAGATCGCATCCACCGCCACGAGAATCCGGACTTCGACGACGGCCTCGACGAAGGGAACTACAAGAGCTCCCTTCTGGGATACAACGCTTTCAATAAGTTCACACAGACGGTTCGTGTCCCTAGAAGCTTCTTCTCGCCCCTTCACCCACTTCTCCGCCTTTCCAGGTCATCACCCCCGCCTACATCCACATCTTCAAGGACCCCTATCCCCTCGGCTTCCTCTACGGCTCCATCGGAGGCACCTTTGGCCACGAACTGTTCCACTCGCTCGGCCTCCTTCGGAAACCCTTCCGCGAGCACTTCTCCTTCCACGACAGTCCCGAAATCCGGAACGCCTCTAACTGTTACGCCGACTACTTCAGCTCCTTCATCCTCGAAGGCTCAGGCAGAACCTACCATCCGGACGGAGCCGTTAAGTCCGAAGAGGGATTCGCCGATGTCGAGGGGGCCCGAATCGCCTTCCGGGCACTTGAGCGTCTTCTCAACCAGCAGCATCCCAAGAAGAAACGTTCCCAACAGGTCCGTTTCGACCTTTTCGACGACTTCGAGTGGTTCTTCATTGGACTCGCTTCGAAGTTCTGCTCGTCGGAGACCAGTTCGGATGAAGAAGCCAGGCAACTGCTGACCTACAGTCACCCAAGGTCGGCTATCAGGGCCAACGCGGCTGTGAAGCAGATGAAGGCGTTCACAGATACGTTCCACTGTTTGCCCGACGACCAGATGTATGTCACGAAAGATGTGTGCGCCCTCTATCCCTCGGCCAGGGGCAACTAGCTTCAAAGATAAAACCACGTGAACTTTAATTTAACCTGTTAACCAACAACCAGTACATACCCATTGCTCACTTGATACAATTGTCGTTATATACATTTGGGGAGCGATCGACCCGATTAAGCATGATCCTCGGAGATCTTTCGAATCTGCTCCTGTTCGAGAAGAAGCTGTCGTTTCCGACCACGTAAGAAGACCAAGAACGTGTCCAGCGCCGCCTCCTCTTCTTTAAGCTTCATTAGTTCGCGCGCGAGATACTCCGTTTCGATTTCAGCGGAATTCGAATTCGCAGTCTCCGAAGACCCGCCATTCTTCGACATCCTGAATGAATTCATAAGACTAGACTGAGACACCCACAGACAGACAGATATGCGCTCCGCGGACTAAACCACAGTGATAAATCTTTATGAAAACGTAAAACAAAGTAGCGATGCTTTCTCAGAGAGTGTAACAACAAAACAACGATAACAGACAACAACTCAGGTCAACTCGGGAAGAACGCTTCATTTCCTCTTGGGGACCTGCTTGAACGACTTTTGCGGCTTTCGGTAGCCGGCGCCACTGAGCTTCGATCGCACTTCGACGCGCTTCTTGCCAGAAACCGGCAGATCGACGTATGGAGGAGCGTCGAATCCGAACGACTTCGCGACTTCAACCAGGTTAAGGGTCTCGATGTCGAAGATGTGTTTCAGTGAGTGAGAGTCATATGCGCGGATGTAGCTCTTGTACGCCTCCTTCGCTGACGTGTGGAGATAATAATTCTGGTTGATGAGCTTCTCCAGCTGTGGTTGAATGTTAGCAACCTTAAATAATACGGGGTTAGTAGAAGTTGCGCTAGTCATATCCTACCTTATTCCAGGTGAATTCAAACTCATTAAGAGCAACCTTAGCTTGCTTCAGGTACCGCAAGAATCCCAACTCTTCAGGGCGCAGAATCAGAAGCGCCTGACCTTTGCCACTCTCTCCACGAGCAGTACGACCCACACGATGGATGTACTCACGGGGCTCATCTGGGGGGTCGAACTGCACGATCCAATCAACCTCGGGGATGTCCAAACCACGGGCGGCAACGTCGGTACAGAGAAGGATCCCCGACGAGGCTTGACAGAACGAGAAGAATGTAGTGGTTCGCTTCTGCTGCTTTTGCTTTCCCTAAAATTGTCAATTACCATCGGCTGAACATCTCCTGAAACATACGTGAATACAATCCACCGGAAGGTCGATGTAGTTCAAAAGTTCGTGATGGAACCGCACGGAGTGGCATGACGAAAAGAAGACCATGATTTTCTTGGAACGGTTCTTCTTAAGGAATGTGAACAAAAGGAGGAACCGCTTCTCGGAAGGACAGACGACGTATCCTTGTTGGAGTCCGGATACGGTAGCTTGGTGGTCGGGGTCCACGTTCTCTTCGACATCAACACGGACAGGACTCGCATTCAGAGAGGCCCTGATCAATTCGTCGACTTTGGGAGTTTGCGTCGCAGAGAACAACATAGTTTGACGCTTCTTGGGCAATATACGGACAATCTGCTGCATCTCTTGTTCGAAACCGATGTCCAAAATACGGTCGGCCTCGTCGATAATCAAACACTTCAGATTCTTCACCATGAAGCATTCGGTATTCTAAAAATTCGAATGATTTGTTTCAGCACATCAAAGCTACAGTACCTGCAGATGATCAAGAAGACGTCCAGGAGTGGCTACGAGGAAATTGATACCTCTCTGAATCTTCTCTTCTTCCGACCTCCTATTAGTACCTCCCATAACAAGACCATGCGTGAATCCCGGGTGCTTCTCCAGAAGTTCGCTGAGCACTCCATAAATCTGCATACTCAATTCACGAGTGGGGGAGATAATAATGCATCCTGTTCCTTGAAACTGCTTGAACTCGAGCTTCACAAGCAGCTCAATGGCAGGAATCAAAAAGGCGAGCGTTTTACCACTGCCAGTCTTCGCGGCTCCGAGTACATCTCTGCCCTAAATAAGGAGGTGACCATTACTGTCGGAGAATGTAGCATACCTCAAGAAGCGGATCGATGGTGCGAGCCTGGATCTCCGTCATCGTCGTAAATCCCATGCTCTTGATGGCCTCGAGCGTTCGGTCGCTCACTTTCCCCGTAAGGGAGTCAAAGCGACGCTTGCTCAGGATAGAGACGACTTCGTTGGCGGGGACATCTTCTTCGACTTCCTCCTTAGGCTCAACTTCAGCGCTAACTACTTCTTCCGCTGGCTGCTCCTCCACCTTCTCGTCCTGCTCTTCCGGCTCCGCAACCTTCGGCTTCTTCTTGTCTTTGCGCTTAAGCTTCTCGAGCTTGCGCTTCAACACCTTTTTTTCGACGTTGACCATCGTCGGTCAGTGTACCCTGCAAGAAATAGCATAAAAACTGGTCTCACTGCAGCAGGTATGGTCGAGAAAACGAGACGCGGAACGTAGACGGGATATACAACATTTTTAACAAATTTTGATTGACTAAATATCGACAATGACGTAAATATGAACGGAACCATCTTCTTCGCTGCGAACTTGCATGTTAGAGTAAGTAATTGCTTTAATTTCGGTCCCCACAGGATGCCGGCGCTTGTCGAATGATTCTCCCCAGGCGCGCATGCTAACACTGTGTGTTTCGGCGTTGTAGTTTAGCACCCGCGCTACACGACCAATAAAGAACGGTTCTGCGTTGAACAGGAACAGCATCTCGTCCAAAATACGGAATACCATCGACTCTACGTCGTTGCAATCGGAAACTGCTGCATCCATGGAATACACGCACTGCACAGTGTCGATCTCATCGGTCATGTAGCCGTACATGGCGATGATGAGCTGCTCCAGCGCCTCATTCAGGTTGGCGCCCCATGCGTGGAGCTGTACGTCAGCGGGATGATCCAGATACTCGTACTTCTTCTCGGGAATTTCGGGGCAATCATCCGACATGGCTCCTGAAACAAATCAATGAAGGTTGGGAAAACAGATCACATATTGAAAAGCCACGCCAAATCGATCGACCGAACATTACCACCAATATTCGCAGGCGTGCGCGCGTGTCAGGAGCCCAGAGCCGATTCAAAGCAACTGCGATCTAAACCTCCGACTGGAAACTTCTGGACCTCCACTACTTCCATCAAACACGCTTCCACAACCGAATATATTCAGCGTAATCTCATCGACGCGGGAGTCTTTTAAAAACTCTCTTTATCGGAAGTGGAACAGTGCTCTCAGGTCGAAATGAGTCATAGGCATTGAAGATAGACACATGTGGCGCAGCCACAGAGCACATACAATGAGGACTGAGAGAGGAACCTACAAGAGAATATGTACATGGGCTTTGTTGTAGAAGGAAGGTAAATAAATGCTTGTGACAGATGACATAATGACGCGTGAGACTTGATGGCTGCAACTATCCGGGACTAGCGAATAGTGGGGAAGAGAGAGAGGTCCTAAGGATCGATCACCCACAATTGCTCGGCAGACACGTCGAGATCACGTGCGACGTCAGCATTATTCAGAGAACGACACGCCATAAACAGTATGCGCTTGAGATTCTTGTTCACGAAAATGTAGTTAAATGACCAAACGCAGCCATCCTCGGAAAACGGGTCTGTTTTGTAGTCCGGGATGTAGCTATACAGTAATATGTAAAAACTGCATGCGTATTGCAACTACGTACCTGTATACGGCGCAGTCGAGTAATCCAATCTGGTCGTTGATCTCATTCCACAAGTCCTCCTTAATGCTTGGGTAGCCCGTCACAGTTGCAGTAAAATTTCCATCAATGGCTGCCTTTGCTATCTACAAAGGCAAGGCGATCAGATGACGAGGTGAAGAAATACTCACATCGACGGACTCAATGTGTGTGAACGACTCGCTATTCACACCTGAGAAATCATAGTCAGCGTAGCTATTCGTGAGAACGTTCGTCAGATCAAAGAGCGTTCTACGAGACACGGAGTCAGACACCATTACTGCCCCGTTCTCATCGTAGTACCAGCCCTCGCTGTCTGAAATCGAACTGCCGCCCGTTCCTGCGGGTTCAGAAATGTGGCGATAACGACGACCCGGATTGTTCATTGGGGCACATCCATTTGGCCAGCCAGTGTAATCGGGAGGCGAGAGTGGTTGAAGCTCCTGGGCTTCCGATGGCGATTTGATGCTCCTCTTCCATTCCCGTTTATCGTTGGTGCACATCTTGCAGGAGTATGCTTCGGCCCTACAATAAGCCTGTTACAGCGTGCAAAACGTCGAAGTTTCAATGAGCAAATCCGCTCATTGATCTTTAGATCTGCAGAACAGGTTTTTCAGATTTCCGCACTCTTCAGAAAAAAAACCATTCAACCAGGAACTCACCTCACGTCTAAGTAGCAGTTGATTGCATGCTGACTCAAAAAAGACGATATCGATTCCAACCTTTCACTTTCAAGTAACTTCATTATCACTGCTGAAAATGAAGAAGCGATTAGAACTGTCACCCATCACAACACGCAGATTACATCACGATCAAAGGTCAAGCGTGCGCGAGAAGACAAAACAAGACAGTGTAACTCTTTCTTGTGATGCAAACATCACCATCTGATATTGCACCTTCAACCAGCCAAATGAGCCGGATCTTATGACGGTAGGAACTCGCGTAAACAACTCTGAGTTAGGAGCCTAGCTGGCTCTATTATACTGAAAAGAGCGAAAATACGACGTCAGACTAGCGAAAAGGGACTGGACGGCCAAGTACAAAAAGCAAAACAAAACGCGGACGTGTGTTGTGATGTTCAAGCAGCTAGAATTTGGCCAAGCGCGTTGGGTCAATAAAAACTGTCTATCTCTTCTTTGCAGCAAATGTAGAAGCCAACATAGAATATCTACATGATAATTCTCGCGAAAGTTAACAGACGATATTATGGCAAAGGATCGACCATCTTCATGGTAGACCGTCTTTTTTACTAAGCAATTGGAAGCAAAACAACGCGCAAACAACACAGTTTCACACCGCACACTGTTCAGTTTACACTTTAGTCAGATGAGGGAGAATGGTGAGTTCTATTTTGCCGCACGTCGTTCAACCCGCACACAGCACAAAGAAGCTCCTGCACCACAGCAGATGGGCTCACCGCCGCCGCCCCACATGTAGCAATAGACGACAGCGTCCGCGCGGCGCACTAGCGGGAAACCACCGATCGAACGAAAAATCGAGCGCGCACGCCGTCATCGCGCCGAATGTCGACGACACGAGAATTGCCGCCGTCGTCGTTATCAGCCGGCAGAAGTAGTCTCCCGGGCGCGCTACAGCTGGAGAGAAACGGCGCGAAGAGAGCGTGCACGGGCGGGAGTGAAAACAAGCGGGCAAACACGACTTCCGCGCCCAGGCGATCTTCGAACCCCAGAAGGCCGACCCAGAGGCTGCCCGCTGCTCGTTCATGCCATTCGGGCTGGGACAGCATGTCGGACCTAGGCACTGGTGCCGAAGCCTTCTCAACGAAGCTGGATGGAATCGACCAGTCTGTGAGCTACTCCGCTGTAAGTGAGGGAGCGGACTAGACACGACACTCGAGAGACTGCGTCTCGATGCACTTTTAGAACGAGACTAGATATGACCAGTGAATGCGGGGTGGGGTTGATTATTGGTGGGCGGTGTGTACTCTGCACGTAAGTTTAATTCCTCAACGCGGGTCTCCAAGGGCAACGCAATTGACGATCTGCCGTTGAGGTGAGCGACGTTAGGCAGTTAATAGGCATAACATTTCTTTGGATACGGTAAGCACTAATGTATGAATGAATCACTACGTCATTGATAAACCTTGAAGTCTTGATGTTCGTTCCACAATAGATCCATTTGGGTGACAGCCCGTTCCGCTTCCTTGAACCTCACTGACGGCTGGTGGTGACAGGACTACTCCCTATAATTGGCATCTATGCCCGCTGAGCACCAGTTTTATTACATTTTGCATAGGATGGACAACAAATGGCAATGATCAGGATTCGGTAAGGACGGCGCGAAAGATAACAAGGGGACAACGGCTATTTACATGAGGATCGGTTCAGATAACGATGTTGTTGCTCAATTTCCCGGCGGTGAATTGCTCGGGTACCCGCGGGCAATGGCTCTGCAAAGAATCCCATACTAAATCGGACTCGTAAAATGATGACTCACGTTTCGGTCGTGCCAGGCCTGCCACTTCGACAGGGACTGCTTGTAGGTGTCGTATTTTTTGCACCACTCGCGCTGTACCGAACGGAATTGATCGAGCGTTCGAGGCTGCGCGCAGTTCGCGCCGTCGACGGTGAGTCGGTATTCCATAATAGGCGCACCGTCGCTCGAAAGACACCTATAGACGCCAGAATCTTCGACACTCGCATTCATGACAACAAGTCCTCCGGTGGCGGTGACTATTAGGTGATCTTTCGACCCTAAGGGTTGCTTTTCAAATGTCCAAGAGGTGGCTTCTGAGTCGCATCGCAAGAGTGTCGCGTCTCCCGGATAGATCTTCACGTCCGACGCCTTTCCTTGCGCTGAGCAGCGTTCAGCGGAGTTGGCATCGGGGATCCACCTGAAGGGAAGAAGTTAATGGTTAAGATATGGCAGGTGATGAAAATATAGACCACACATGGACATTATTGTAATGTACAGCGTGCTCAAGAGGAGTGGTGGTGTCGAAACTACCGTATTACCAGGCTACCGTATCCGCTACCATAAAGGTCGAATCTTTGAGTTATTCAACAAATTTCCCAAGACATCCCTACGCTGACTTACCCCACAGCTGTCGAGTGGATCGCCTCCTTCGTGAAGCACATTCCCCGTGCAATGTTCCATGAGCAGTAGGGGTCGAAGGCGCATCGGCGACAGTCGACGTGAACCTCACACTGAGATACCCGGTACTGCGAAACTCTCGCTTCATCGGCGACGAAGAGATATTCGCTCGGGAGAATAGCGATGTCGAAGATCTTCTCGGGAAACGGTAGCCTAAGCGTGGACAAATGGACGCTCTTCACGTTGGCACCACTCTCCCTCCAGTGGACGAGTTTCAGGATCTCCGAGCGGCTCGGAACGTAGACGAAGATGACGTGCTTGTTGTCAACCTTGTCGACGAGAATTGTCGAGAACTGGACGTCCTTCTGGTGCATTATCGGTTCGCCTCCGGGTACTGAATCAGCCATGAGAAGATGCGACTTTGCGAAGTGGAGGTCGGCATCAGAAGTGTGTCTCGAGTCGGAGACGCACTGTCCAGGTCGATTGTTGGGCACTTGTTCTGGCGGCGTCTGGATCCACGCGGAAGTCACAGAAGGCTGTTCGGAGAAAAGACCGTTGTCGAAGAGCCGATTGATGTTGTTTAGGCTGAAGTGGCACACTGCGGAGGCAACGAAGAGTGAGTCGGCGGTGGAGAAGGAGGCGTAGAAGAAAGTGTCCGATTCGGAATCCACTTTGTACACGGATTCTGAAATCAACGATCAGACGCATTCTCGTTCTGAAAATTTACGGATATGGTTGAAGTAGAAGGGGAATTGAGACGAGATAGAGCAGTTAAGGCGCGCTTTTACGTAGGAAGTGAAGACTTGTCGAAGCACGTTCTTTCCGCCCAAGTCATTCTAAGATCAGGTAGCAATATACTCTTTGATCATCTTCTCATACCTTGCATATCCTAGCGACTCTTGAGTAGGCAGCCCTTCCACAGTTTTCAAATTCTACAGCCAGTTCACGGAAGAAGAAGTAGACATATTGGCCGACTTCGAATGACCCCACGAACTGGGGCTCTAAAACGTCACCGTAATCGGGGCGCGAATTTCCGAATACTCACCATTCAGCCACTTAGAGTCCGTGTAGATGGTGCGCATAGACGAGTGAACCTCCTTATTGTTGAACACAAGTGGTGGCCGATAGATCAAGTGGTTTTCCAAAGAGAGTCCGGTGCGGATCCCAGAGTAGATGGTTGGTAGTCCATCGGGATTTCCGAACTCTACAGTCCAAGGATCATGACGGATCGGCGAGAACAATCAACTAACCAACAAAAACAGCCGTGGTGTTGAGATTATGGTGCGGCGAACACACACCAATTATGCTCTGGGGCACTTCGCGATCACGCATCGTTAACGCGTCCAGTTTGGCGATGTGTGGTCGCATGGCCTGACTTGTACACGCCAGGAGCGCACCATCGGACTGGACAAAAAGGAGACGCAGCCAGGATGCACATTCTGATGGGCTGTTTCCGGAACGTTCGCATTCGGCAGTTTCTTCCGGGTCTCCTTTGAGTTCACGATCGGTGTACTAAAATTGCTAAGATAAAGGTAAAATTACATCTGGAGGATTTTAAATCGGACAATGCGCACAAACAGCTTCTCAATCACCGTTTCATTTTCTACAGTACCCTCGATTTCTGTAGTTTCTTCCCTGTTTATGGATAGGAAAACATAGTCGCCAGTACCATCTGTCCAATTTATGGCCTGCCAGATGTCTTACAGGCAGAGGAGACCCCATCAGCTCAGACAAGTCAGGTAAATCCAGATAGAGGCTAGACTTTCTACAGACAATAGACATTGGTTAAGATCATATGCTTCGTTTCTTTAATATGCGTTTACAACCAGGATGGTCAGCTCTCAAGAGGGGCAGTGCCCCCTTCAAGCTCAAAAGTCGAAGAGAAAAGTACCCAGGCTTGTTTGCGGCTCCAGTGGGAAAAATACGGACTCCCCACTGTGAAAGATAATAGCGCCTTTCTCAAGGAAAAAATACTTACGAGGCTCTCGCTTGACGTGTCATTCACATTGTAAATCCAGAGTCGGAAGATATGGTCCCGTGCACCGACATACAACGAGGCCGATTTCGCGTCGACGAGGAGCTTCCGATACTCGATTCGCCCAGCGGAGAAGATATTATCTGTAATTAAGGCCGTAATAAAACCGTCAAAGAAACACGTCCCCCAGCACCCAAAGGCTCGGTGGCCTTGAAATCACTTCATCAACGCCGAATAACGCCCAACGACAAATCGGATTATGCGTGGCGTAAGGGAAGCTTGGGGCACTACGTGGTGACTGATTAAATAAACATTCGTTACAAGCTCAGAAGTTTATCGATCTGTTAAAACTCTATTTATACATATTATGTTTATCACAAACGAGGATGAAAGAGCGCATCACCAAACCAAGCATTAAGAGGAACATGCGTAAATCTCATGAACTCTACCCGTGAAGAGAATTACAATCACAATTACTTAAAGTCGGTTGCCTCACATACCTGGCTGTAGCGGAGAAGCTGTACCGGTACCGGCGATAACGATGAGCAATAAAATGGGGGGCCACCACATGTTGCAAGGAGTGACCACTGCCAGTCAAAACATGGACGACCCGGGAAATCGGGTAACGAGCGGAGAGAGGAGGGACAGAACAACAATCGGAAGAACGCAAGAAAGGCAACCCTTCGCGCGCCGATCGATGAGTCGGCGAGGGACGCGCGCACCGCCCACAATTCAAAGCCGATGTGAATCATGAAGACGCCGTCGTCGAACGGTTGAGCAAGTGGTCAAGTGCCGACGCTCGTTGGCCAGCCGATGCACGAAGGGCGTTCAGGACCTCAGATCCCTCGAAGCCCATTCCACAGAGCTGCATGACGGTATCGCTGACGACGACAATTCTCTGCAATACAAGATAAGTGGTCAGGCGGCAGGATATAAGGGTTGCGCAACTGACCTTTTTCTCGTCGAAGTTGAAAGATTGGAGAAAGATGAGAGCTTCGGCCTTGTTAATCTTCATCTTCACTGTAAGATTATATAGTGCTTTGACGAAGTAATCGAGCTGAAATGAGATCGATTAGCACTGTGAGCAAAAGAAACTGGTAATTTTAATCTAATAAGCTAAGAAAAGGTCTAGATGTTGAAAGTACTCATGGACATATTTCGATTGTCCGCAAAATAAAAAGATGGATACGGTATATATGATTCCTACCTTAAGCATTTCATCTTGGGACAGGTTCGCTTCGCAATATTCAACGACTTCTCTGGGAAACTTCTTGTCCTTAACCAGTCTTTCGCCAGCTGCACTTAGAGCCCTGGAAGACGACGTCTTTCCCTTCTGTGCCTGTATGGCTATCAAAGCGGGTGCTGATACTGTATTCTGCAGGATCGGAATTGTTGGAGTCGGCACGGAAGTAGTGGGCTGATTGAAGAGTGATGCGGACGAGGATACTAAATTCCTGGTCTGGCTCGGGGTAACAGCTTCGATGGATCTCAAAAGCTTTTCAAGTTCCGCCTTGTCGTCAATCGTCTTCAATTCCATCAGGTCGAACAGATTGGTTGCCGATTCGAAGTCCTTTAAGTCGAAGGCGTTGTTTACATTCGGGGCCACTACTGATGACGCGGAGCCATTCTCGACTTTTGACTTCGGAATCGACTTCCTTTCCACTACAGTCGGCTTCAAGACTCCGTCCGGGAAATATATCGATGTAGAAGGGACAGGGCTGCTAGTTGTCGAAGACGATGAGGACGTTGACGGAGCTCCCGAGGTGGTGTTGTTATTGCTGTTCCGGAGTTCTTTCTGTTTAGCTGCTTCTTTTCTTCTCGCAAGCACTTCATTGTATGCTGCGATCGCCTTCTTCTCAGCCGTGAAATCGTACTGCAGAGAAAAGTCATATAAACAAAATTTTATCACAGGCTTACTTCGACTGAAAGTATCCTCGGTTTCTCAATGGCAATGTTGGGAATCGGGACCGTCGCGGGTGGCAAGATTCTGCGGTAGTTCACATCCAAAGGCACATCGACGATGAATTCTAAAGGAGAGTTAAATTAGTAGGTGTTCATCTTTTCTGTTCATTTTAATTGGAAACGTAATGCATGGAACTAAAAAAGCCGTAACTGAAAATGTTCTTCACAGAAACTACAGGCTTCACCGAGTTTTTACGCGCTTTGAGCAGAGAACTGATCTCCTCCAGATCTATGTTTTCTCAATTTCACCTCACTAACAGTATTTGGATTGTGAGCAACAATCAGTAAAAACTTCACATCAGTTTTTGCTACTTCAATAAGTCGCACTAAAATAGTATAAATCCACGACGGTGTATACTTTTAAACAGCAAAAAAAAACAAACAGAAACTTCAAGTAGGAAGAAACAAACCTGATCTGGGATGTGATGACATCTCTGTTTCACGGGCTTCACTATCAGCACCGCCGCTACAACATCAACTCTGAAATCGGTGAACTGATGAATTGAGCACGACTTCGGTTTAATCGATCCGAATCGTCGCGAGTCACTTCGACACCCAGTCGCTTGAAAAGGGCGACGGTGACGCCTAACAATTCACTGTGTGTGAGTCACGCGCTGAAGAGCCGGGGATGGAGAGAACCGTGCGATGTCGTGAAAGCTCCGAACAGCTGCGAGAAGCCGAAAGATGCGAGAGAGAAGCAGGCCTGGGCGTACCGCGCCGCGAGGCGGCCTGGGTGGTCTACGGTATGGGGGGGGGGCCCATACAGTAGACCCGTTGTCTGGCAGGCGGTTCGTGGCGGGACCACTGGGATCGGGATGGCGGCACTAAAGGCACGTACATAACCACGCGCGACGGCGACGGCGACGGCGACGAGCGACGCGACGAGCGACAGCGACGGCGATCGGTTATGAACACACGCCTCGTGTTCATAACCGATCGCTGTCGCCGTCGCCGGAAACGTGTTCATAACCGATCGCCATAGCCGTCGCTCGTCGCTGTCGCCGTCGCGCGTGGTTATGAACGATACTTTACTATTGTTTCTCCAGTAACGCTCTCTGAACATACAGTTTTTCCACACTAGTGCGCCACATGACTGCAGGTCGGCGTGAAAACGAGCTGTTGGGGCTGCTGGTCGTAGTTTCGAGGTTCCATCCTCTCAAGTGGCATATGATGGAAATGTTTCCCTCGGTCTTCCCTCTGATGCATCTTAGGATTTGCCGTCCGCATTCACATTGCCCTACATTACACAGTTCTTAACCGATTAGGGACGTTGAGTGCCGTCGTGACCACGCGGATCTTCAGGTCGCCCGACTTCTTTTCGAACACACCCTCCGGCGTCATAACGAAGTGAAGAAGGCGCTCATACTGTAGTCGTGTCAGTCAACGTGCAGGAGCATAGAGGATGCGACAACGACAGCTCGGAAGAAGCAGTTGATTTCTGCTTCGGAGAGAAATTTGATTTTGCCTCGAAGTGTCCCACTTGTCACACCTTCATCTGGAAGGCTTCCAAAGACTAATCAGTTGCTGGATGGATTCCTGGAATTCTGTTGGAATTCCAAAGTGTTGGAATTCTCGACTAAGCTTCGCTATAGTTCGCATTGCTTCCACGACAACGCATTAGATTTACCCAGCATCACTTCCAGCATCACTTCGAGCCCCTATAAGGAGGGAGATTGACGAGTCTCCCATGTACACCATGGCGACAACCAATGAGCAGCGAGGCCAAGCCAAGACGCGCCGATCAAGACGTCGCCGGGGAATCCGTACCGCTCGCTCCGCCTTCGCCACCACTCGGAGTGTCCGGACGTCCAAGAAGAAGAGGAAACCTGCAAGAGGTCGGAGCCGAGTGAGTGCGCAGGACAAGCTGGAGCACTACAAGAAGACCACTGCTGAGAGCCTCACCTGCGGCATTTGCACCGATCTTATATATCGCCCGATGGTACTCACTCCATGTGCGCACAAGTTCTGCAGCTCCTGCATCGACCGGCTGTTCGAAGTCGGCCCTCAAGGAACAGATCGATTAGTGAAATGCCCCACTTGTCGTATCGCCGTCTTCACGACTACCGAAGACGCAGAGACGAGTCAGTTGCTGGATGGATTCCTGGAAATGTTTCCCGACCTGAAGCCCGACCCGGCCACCTGTGCCGCCAGAGACCTGAACGACCGACTGCACACGTTGGGGTGGACTATCTGCGTGCCACCATGGACAGAGGGCGGCATAAAGTTCAAAATGCGTAGATTGACAGTGCGCCTTATTCTTGACGCTCATCGTTAATAAATCGTTTCTTTTTGGTTGTTATTTGCCTTTTGTGTCGGT
>JADLIF010002298.1:0-69139 GCA_016648015.1 Steinernema khuongi | reverse complement strand
TTGTTTTTCGTCGAAACACTCCCGAGACCAATCTCCGGCCAAAACAGGATTTCCCAGATCTTGATATCGTCTTTCCGGCCTTGTTGGCCGAGAAGGACGTCAAAACAGGGTTCTTGGGTTTCTTAAGAACGTTAGAGGAAGGGAACTGGTGGGATAGGGAGTGGGAAAGACACGTTTCTGGAATGGGTTTACCGTAATTTTGTTATTTTATAGCAGTGTTTCTGTGTTAACCGCACAATTCTTAAAAATTGCCATTGCCACCAAGGGAAATAGCGAAAAACAGCGTAAACACTTGATTGGAAGCAAAAGAAAAATTTGGACAGCAGCGGGACTCGAACCCGGACAAGCAAAAGTTTTTTCGTTCTGCGCTGTAATACTTACACCTAGGCCTATCAGCCCACCAAGTTTCGTTTAAATCCCAGGGGGACACTTGGGAATGTTTGCATGTAAGGTTGTCTCCAAGTTTTCATTCATTCATATTGAAAATCAGAAGGCAATCCAAAGAAATGGTCCCAATAAACCAAAGGAGATTAGGCTTTTTATGCCCAACAAAGTGGTCATTGCTGAACGCACGACTTTTACTGCTACATTTCGACATCTCATCTGGGAGAGTGGGAGCAAGAAAGGTCCATAAAAAGGTACGAAATCGATCGTCTTGCGCTATCGACTGAATGGGTGACTTTTACTATTCCTAGAACCTCAGCAGAGATCTCTAATGCTCCTATATTCATTCCGTCCCAAAAGTGCGCCAAGATGGATCTTCCGTCTGTGGACTTCTCAGAGCGATCCTTGGTCTCCTCGCCCACTCCCAGCATCACCGACCTTCTCATCCCCTACTTCATAGGACAACGACGTCTCGAAACGATCGCGCAACTTTCCACGACTTCCGCCTCGGGTCCCGACGGGAAAGAAGCCGCGCGTGCCGAAAAGCAGCGATCACATAAAACTAAACGCGCTTGATAGCGAATCCAAACAAAGAGTGTCGCCCTCCCTCGGGGGTCCTCGGCAAACACGTGGATTAGGTTGCATCATAATCGCGAAGATCTCCGCGTCCTGGAGCGCATGTGCAATGCGTTCCCGCGGGAGCTGACGCCACCGATGACGAGGGTAGTAAATAAGGAAAATCACGTCGGATTTGATTGGGTATTCCTTATTTCGACTTTTCGTCGTCCTTAGAAGGTTCTTCTTCAGGGATCCACAGGGATAGGAAATCGCCAATCCAAAAGATAGGAGACTATAAGAAGGTAGCAGACTTGAATAACATGGATATACCCATGCAGCGAAAGAACGATGATAAGAAACAGCCTTATGACCTCCCAATGCTTCAGTAGAACATCTTACACCACAAGGAAAAGCAGAAGAGCCGTCCTGGTAAAGGTAGACCTCCCATCTAGAGTGACTTTGAAAGTCGCTGTATCGGTCAGAGGCTTAGGCGACCAATACGGTGACCCTACTCCCAAGTGTCCCAAACCTTCCCTAAGCAAAGGGTAAAACACAAAATGGGACTTTAGACCGAACTGCTGACGTTTACAGGTTATTTGAGAAGTCCAAAAAAACGCTTTCCACACAAGACCTGTGCGCTCTTTATATATTAATCGGACGATTAATTCAGAGTGCATGGAAGCACTCGCATCCAATTTCGAGTTCGCTTCGAGACCTCGCTGGGTGCGTTTTTTGCTTTTGTTGCCTCGGATGTGACGCCAGAGGCATAAAAAGGAGGTTTCAGAGATCAAAAAAGCGGAGCAACACTTTCTAGGATACCTAGGTGGAAACGATCTGCAAGTGATCTGCAAGAATACAAGTGCATTAAGTGAACACAGCAGAGCCATATCCCATACGGACTGTTCAGCTACAGTAGTAACAGTTTCGTTTACAGCTGATCGAGAGGGAGTCCGAAACAAGGAGTTTTCTCCTGGCACTTGCAGATTCAAATCTCAATCAAGAGATTATAAAGACGAACAAAAACCAAAACTGATTAGGGAGAGCTAGGTGAACACCTAGCTCTCCCTAACTACCCAGGGACCTTCACAGCACACACTCAAAATGCACCTTCCTGGGACCTCCAAGCTGGACGCTCGAGCGCGCCGAAAACAGCGTCGAAGTTGGTCGGCGCGTTCGCCTCTTTAATTATTCTAATCGGGGATTCTAATTTCGCGAGGCGCATGGTCGCGGGCGATAGTGCCTCAGGGAATTGGCCACCCCTATCTCGCGCATCGTACTCGGCGTCCACCGAAGCAGGAAGTCCGCCCGACTCATTATGTCGCGCTAATCAGCCGCGATGGGCCAAAGTCTCCTCCGGATTGCGGATCCGAGGCCATAACCCGGCGGCCCTCGGCGACCGCCAAAGAACGCTCAATCGTCCTTCGACGCAAACTTAATTTGGAGCGATCGACGCGGGAAGAAACAATTCCGAGCGACTACTTCTCCGTCGGCGATTAAATCCTGAAGCTGCGTGACGCCATTAGGCGAACGTCTTGGGGTGCACGGCCGCTGGAAGCAAACGGAAGGAGGGCCCACGTTATTTGGAGATGAAGGAGAAGGGCCATAAGGTTCATCAGCTCCTTATTTGCCTCTGGAGAAGATTGCTTTTCAACCAAAGATCGAGGGGCATCTCCTCCGCGGATTGAGGTGATGTGTAGAGTAGTCCTATGCCTGAAGCTGGAGGAGGTCGTAAGGGTCTTAAAATGGAGCTAAAAATCAACTTGCTAAAAAAGAAGAGAAAGTGAGCTAATTTAGCTATAAAAGTGCCTTTGAACCAAAGATCAAGAACCCAGAGAAGGCCCCGCCAGTTCCAACACGAAACAAACAAACGTGGATTACGGTACCTTCTGCTCCACAGCTCGACGGGACGACCAAACATCTCTGGGTAATGGGACATGCGTGCTTCGTGTAATGTTTTCGGCTAAAACCGACTTAACTCGGAGACAGGCTAAATCCGATTTTAGGAAAGGATCTTGGATTTAGGGTTTGAAGCAGAGGCCGAAGGTCCATTCCAGGATGTGGCTTCGCTGAGAGGAAAACAGTAGTTTCATACATTTTAAATTCGACAACACGAAAGATCGAGAGAACTTTATGTGCGCTGGTGTCCTGTTCGAAGAAATAGACTCAAAGTCATTTGATGCAAAGATAAGGGGGGAATAATTCGCTGGAGAACGGTCAGTTCAAAGTTCGTCACCCCACGTCGGCAGTTCTTCGTGGAACAAACTATCAGAAGGCTCGAGCCAGAAAGATGAGAGAGAAGCCTCGATGTATATAAGACAGGCTTATATGTGAAATTCTCGTCCACCTTGTCCAACTAGGTAACGTAGAGCAACTCTAAAGTAGTATCAGGGAATCAGCTCTACAGAATGTTAAGTACAAACAATCATTAAGCCACCTTTAGATAGACACACTTTTATGTGAAATGGGGACGCATGTACTGGATAGCGAATAGGACAACTTGCTTCTAGAACAGCTGTGGAGTGAAAATATCCATTTTAAAAGTTGAATTGGATTAATTTTATCATTTTAATTAGCGATTTTCTCAAGCTTCGATACAAACCTAAGTCATTCTCACTCTGCTCCAGCGCCCGTCGCCGCGAGTTTCTCTGTTCGTCTGCCCTCTCCTGGACCGCTGGAAGGAAGCACTCGAACTTGTGGTGGTGTCATAAAAGCGCGGCGCATTCGAACAAACGTCAGTGGTCCGGAGTCAACGGGTTATCCTTGCACACCCCGCTGGCGACAGCTCGACCATTTCTTTTGCTTTGTCGATCTACTCAAAGAGAGTACTCTCATCACAAGCAGGAGTTCACGATTACCCACAGAGATCTTTATTTTAACCAACACGAAGAGAATGAGCTCTTCAGTCCTTCCGATACTCAAGGCCGGCCGGAGGACTGACTTCGACCTTCTTGTTCTTCACCCCAGTTCATGTTGAGAACTGTGTCGCCGGACTCTGGTAGAGCTGGTGGACGGCCTTGGTCATGCCGGTGTTTCCGTCGTCCTCCTTCAGTTCCCGCTGCTCATCCTCGATCACCTTCTTCTCCAGCCGGTCCCAGTCCGTGGTCGTCAGTCTCACACGGACTTTAGGCTCCGCGGTGTCGGCCAGTAGTTGAGTCCACGAGCCGGCGGTGCTCTTTGGCATCTCAAGTTCCACCTTCCGAGGGGTGACCTGGAGACGGAACCTTGTCTTGTCCACAGGATGGCTCAGTCGCCCCTCAAAGATCTCCTCGTCTTGAGCGGTGACCTTCAGGACGGAGTCCGCGCAGGTCACTTGGACGTCTTCCGGAGAAGACAAGCCGCGTTTATAGACGTTGATGGTGATGACGCGTTCCGTCTGGAACCAGTCGTAGCTCGGCTTCTGGGCGGTGGGGTTCATGGCGCAGATTCGATTGGTTTGGAATGACCACACAGCGATGGCATAAATGAGCAAGGATCCAATGCATGATGAGGAGCTCTCGCATCGCTCTCAAAGGAATAATATCACTTCGCAAATATGACTAACATTGCTTTGGAAATTTTCGCGAAACTTCAGCGGAGTGCCCTGAAGCTAGTTTAGTCTACTACCGATGGAGCAATTGGATGCACCGACACCCTGTTGGGCGAAGTGTTTGGCCCCACCTTGGAACATTCAGATTTCACAGCTCTAGCCTAGTCATTCACACATGTGCAATTCTATTGATTGCTCACAACTCGTTATGTAATCAAGAAGTCGCTCAGCTCATCACGAAGTCCTTCAGCAATCAACAGCCATGGATACAGTTCCTGTGCGCTTCATCGAATCGGTGCTGCGAAACTTCCAAACAATTGAAAGTCTACCGTACCCTATCGCTGTTCCACCTGGCGAGCAACGGAAACTTGGCGGTCTTTGGGGCCTACTGGCAACAAAGTGCTGGAAGAAAGGCGGCGATCTGGAAGTTATTTACGCTGCTAATGGACAGCACCAGTGGGGTTTGTATTACAGGCTACTTGGATTCAGTGACATCGAGACGAGGACTCTTTCCCGAGAAGTAGCGAAGAAAATATCGAAATCAATTCGGTCGGTTAAGTTCTCGGTCAGCGATGGAACTGAGCCACTCGAAAGCTGGATACTCATTACTCTCGACGACAAAGAAGAGCTGCTGCGACTGCTGATACGTCTTGATGCCCCGACAAAGAAGCTGGAATTTCCAAGAAGCTCTGCTCAATTTCAGGTGTACAGCAGGCTGATATCACACTATTCCTACTTCTTGAAGAGCTTCACTTCGGTGAGACTGCGCAACGAATGTAGGCCCTCTGAGCGACCCTTCTTTGCGCGCTTCATCAACGAGATGGCTTCCACTGGAAAGCTGCAGTCTTTGCATCTCTCATTACCGCCACCAGCACCTACTTATACCAGCTTAATGGTGGATTACTTCTTCTCCGAGAGTTGTAAGCGGCTCACAATCGAAAATTATGCTTTTGAAGTGGTTTGGAACGTTATCAACCAGTGGAAAGAGTTGAACCCTCGCCTTCTGACACCTTACAAAGTTATCAATATCGCTCTATATGGTCTACCGCATGTTGACATGACGCGAATAAGCAAATTTGATGATAAGATCCTAGAGATTATTAAAAAGAACGTTGCAGGAGCTGAGCGTAGCAAAATCACATCCCTTCATCGCATTGACCATCCCGTCGACCCAAGCGGCAAGATTTACATTGTTTTTGGTCGATTGTTTTCGATCGATTTCACTGCATCATGTATTCTCCTGTTCACATAGGTCCTTTATCGATGTTCTCTTTGTTCGGAATAAAGCGTAAAGCTGAATTGTGTGAGAATGGTACACCGGGTTGTAATTTAGAAGTTGTGGCGACACTCATCTGCTCCTCGAGGTTCTTGGACGCGGGACGTATTACATACTATTGGGTTGTCGGGTATGAAATGAGCGGTAAACTCCAACAATGTTTAACTAACTTACACACAACGCTTAAACCTAGTATATGCATAGTTAGACACTAGAACTGCAGCCTCTTAGAAAAAGGGATGTTCCAAGGCAGTTCAGAAGGTTCCCTGTTAAGCCATCCTGTGGACAAGACAAGGTTCCGTCTCCAGGTCACCCCTCGGAAGGTGGAACTTGAGATGCCAAAGGCTCAACTGCTGGCCGACACCTCGGAGCCTAAAGTCCGTGTGAGACCGATGACCATAGTGGACTGGGACCGGCTGGAGAAGGAGGTGGTCGGTCGTTGTGCATGTTTTTAACTTACACGGAAGAGGTTACTTACACGGAAGAGGCTGTGGCGTACCACTTTTTAAAATAACATGTTTTTTGTCTGGCCGGTAGACAGGGAAGCCGAACAGTACATTGCACAGTGAGTACGGTAGTGGGTACTGGACACGGTCAGGAGGGAGGCTGGTCAGAACGATCTAAGGCTTTTCACCCCCTTTTGATCTGCGGGAACACATCAGTTGATGCTCCATGCTTGCATGTTTCTGTTTGAATGATCCCCGTTTGAAGAACGCCTCGATTGACGATGAGTCAGATGTGGTGATAGTGAATAGGGCGAATATCGGCGCTTCAAACTTCGTCACTTCGCGTCATAGGCCGCCTTATCAGTTCCTCACCAATCGCCTTATATGTGCATGTGCGGTTTAATTGCAAGCTACTCTGCCATTTGCTGGACTTCTTCAGGCTTGTATCCAACATCCTTTTCCAGGCTCCAATGCTGTCAAGGATGCTGGCCTCTCTGGTGCTCCTCGTCCTGTCGAGCTCCTCGGCAGCGACTCTCTCGTTCGTGGAATGCCCCAAGAACTCCACAGCTTCTAAGATCGTCTCTGTCCCCTCCAACGGATCTATCGGTCTTCGCTCCTACGACTGGCCAAATTCCCTGACGGATAATGATCTAATGGAACGCTTCAGGGAGTGTGGATTTCAAGTAGAGGTAATACTTACGTCCTTAGCCTGACTCGCATTGAACAGCCATTGCTCGCTTTATCAGTTGAGCGATGGCGATCAAGATCCACATATATCACGGACGCCCTCCAGTGGGGCATAGGTTAATCATCGGCCGTACAATGACAAGTACCTTGTTCAGAGCACTTCCACGCAGAAACTGGGCCTCTTCTTCACGAACGCCCATGTGCCGCTGGCCCAGAATGGTAACGAAAGTCAAACAATCGACACCAACGACCAGGACTACGTCCAGGCGATCTCCAGCGACGACGGAAGGCTCAGCTTTGATGTGCAGAATGTGGCTGACAACTTCGATTTCTATTCTCTGTGGCTCGGCTTCGAAGCGGTTGTCGGAGCCTACGGTAAGATGGAGTCCGAGGGCTCTTGAGACATCTACTTCAGACGACGAGTCGACGTGTCCCTTCGTGACTGGGGATAACACAGTAACCGTGCTTGAAGACGAACCCCGAGTAGCTGCTTCCCACTGGGACTTCAGCTCCAAGTGAGTCGCTTTTTGGTTGCCATTAGGGATGCAACCGGAACAGAAAAAAACCTTTTTAAGGCTTTTTGAGAAACTGTTTATATTTCGTCCCTTTCAGCTCCACGAACATACCTCCGCAGAGCTGCTCGTGGAGGTTCGCCCCAAAGCCTGGTTATGCTCTCAAAATCGTCTTTCCTGTCTTCTCCATCTCAGAATTAGGAGAATTTGTGCAACTGTATGAGGATGACACCAAACTGTTCTTGGTCGGAAGGTGGGCAGAAGCCAATTTCCATAAGTTGAGATCTGTTCCAGTGGGGAAAAACTATCTTCTCGTGTGTTTTACACCGACAAGAACTTTATGCTGGTTTACACCAGGACGAGCCGCATGTCGGGACCGGACGCCAGCCGCTTTGTGGCCGTCGTCAGCTCCTTCCCGGCTCAAGCAGTTCCAGGTATCCACCAACGCCCGGGGCTCTTGATCAAGTTCTGGTTCAGCTGTAAATGGAGTGTGTTCCGGCAGCACAACGATGACAGTGAGAAAAACCGCGTCGTTCACAAACATACACCAACATAAAAACGATTCCTTCCTGCCCTATGAGAACAATCAGGTTCGAGTGCCTTCAGAATTGGCGCTTTCTTTACCGTAGATCTTCAGGAATGCATCTGGAAAATCAACACCACTCCTGGGAAACTGCTCCAGTTCTACCTTAGCGATCTCGACGTCGAGAACTTTTGTGAATCGCTTACTCTCCGAACCCCGTCGACCTCCGCTGATTTAATGTAGGTCGAAAAAAGTAAGCTTCACTTAAACGCAAGGACATTTCAGGCACCCAGAGTCGTCAGATCTAACTCCCGTCTACACTACAAACGGCTCAGAAGTGGCGGAGATCCACTGGAAGAGCGACGGGGACTACGCAAGACTTGGATTCACCGTACAGGCCGACTATCTAGGTGAATAGATGAGGTAGAAGGACAGTAGAAGGGGTACTTTCTTTAGACTGCACCTGCAGCTCTCCTGGGACCATCGTTCTTAACGAGGCCAACAGAACCGCATGGATTAGCCCTGCCGCAGATGGCTTAGATTACTGTCCGAGCATGCACTGCCAGTGGACTGTAAGTTCTTACCATGTTCTTTTACATAGCGAAGCAATCCAAGAGGCCTTCTGTGTAGAAGGGGTACATAGTAGTGCTATAGGAACATATTGAACTTGAACTGGGCTTTTCTTGTTGCCAGAGCCTGTTGATCAATGTCTAAGCTTTCGAGCGACGGGATAGAATCAAGGGTTGGGCTTTGAGACGTCTAGATCCGTGCTTAGACGTCTAAACTGTCTCGATTTTCCTAATGAGACGCCTAGGACAATGGTAAAGCTGTAAAAGGATATGATAATCCAAGTCGAAAAGATGAACTAAAAGCAGTTATAAAGTGATTGTGGATAGGTCTCTACACTTTAAACTTCGCAAACGCTCGATGTTCATTTTTGGCTTCAGATCTCCTCGCCACCGAACACCATGATGTTACTCAACCCATATGGAGGCCTCCGTGGTTGTTCATCAGCATCAGCATCCACTGACTTTAACGACACTGTCGTCATCTCCGACGAAACGACCAGCTTCACGTAAGTCCATCTAGCCACTATTTGACGAATTTACCATTTCGCTTGTTAAATTTACGCATCTTCGTACCATTTTTTATCCCTTCTTATTCCCATTTCGCTCCCCTTCTCTTTAATTTGAGTGATTTTCCTTAATTGTCAATCACTTGAATTTCCTAACGTTTTATTTTTATTTTTTTTATTTAATCGTACCTTTTAGCCTCACAATGGACAACACCGGACCATCATATCTTCCCTTCTTCAACAAGTCTGTCTCCGTAGATTTCAAAAGTTCCGCAAAGATGGTGGACTTTGAGTGTGAACAAAGACTTTACAGAATCCACCTTTCTTACGTCGACTGTAAGCTGACCTTCCATGCCTTCTTGAACCGCTTGTTTAGTGTCCACGTTGACCGACAAGAACACCGTCACGACCATCTCAAGCTCCAGTCAACACACCTACTTCAACACTAAAGACTTGAAACAACACTTCTCGAGTGTCACATTCACCCTTGGAACAGGGCTCAAGGGGAAGAAGCTGCAGCTCTATCCTCTGAAACTCTCATGGTCCGATGGAGACTTCGCTATTATAGATGGAGATCTCCGCTCTCCTGTGACAGTAATCTCCTTGACAGCGTTGCTCTCTAGCGGTTCTTCTGATTTTGTGACTCCGTTCACCTCTACGACCGGGAGCATCACCATTATGTCCCTCGATAAGTATTACGATGACTCCTTTGGTCCCAGCAGTGGTTACGACCTCCTCATCAAAGTGCCCGATGGTAGGTGAGAGGTCAGCGAAAACGATTGCCAAAGTAGAGCCGTTCTAAAGTCTGAAGGTCCTTTTCGAAATAGATTTAAAAATAGATCTAAAGTAGGCCAGCTACAATGTTCAACTGGAATGCAACAGGATCATTCAAGTGCTCGCTATTCGTGACTTAACCTTTCACCTACCTTCGATAGCTGCTAACGCACGTGACTCTTAGATTCGAAGGAATGCGACGAGAACAAATCTGTGTACTACGTAGTTGACTACAACCGTAATCCCGCGATGTTCACCGCCAGTAGCGCTAACCTCCACCAATGCCCTCTCACCATCCTCAAGCAGAGGTATTCATATTGGAACGCTACTACTCTTTCCATCAACAACCTTGAGGTTAGATTGAGATCCATGCAGCTACTTTGACCTTTCTTTCCAGGGAACGGATAAGAACGTCTCCGTGCTGCCTGGTTTTGACTTCAGCGCGACGCCTTTCTTCGAGTTCAAGTAAGCGAAAGTAATGAGTTGCGAACAAAGTCGCGCGGTTGATTTACATATGGATCTTAATTAAGTATTACCTTTGCGAAAACCAAATAGCAAAAAACTAAGGACAAAGGCGTAATTTTCAGCCAGAAGAACCAAGACAACTGGCCCAACACCGACTTATTCGGCCATATTTTCACAATTCTGGTCCCGGTCGGCGGAACACTCAACTTCACAGCTGCATTAGATTACGGTAAGCTGATTGCGGCATCTAAGTATACTTTGTGAATTGTAGTCTTTGCATCTGAAACAGTCTTTGATTATGCCCGAAACGGAATCTTCATGTCGCCAAGCTACCCCTTCGGCGATGATTCGCTCAACGAAGTTGTGGGGCAAGACCTCAGCATCAGTTCATCAGGGGAGGTGAAGTTCAAGGTGGACTTCGACGTGGTCGTCGGAGAAATCCTCCCGTCCTCAGCTCTACAAGTGTTTGTGGACTCGAAGTCCATCACGTTAGACTACGTTAGGTCAGTTATACATGAAGCAAGGGGGAAGCTCCCTTATGGCCCAGGGGTGATACAGTTTGATCAGTTCTTAACGGCGATCAGAGGTGTGGGCAATTCTCTTTTTCGCATTCCGGGATTCGGTAATCGAGAATCCCAAACACCCCTGATGACCCAAATCTTCCATTCACACTAAGTTTAAGCTCTATCACTGAAAGATGCTCCTAGAAGTTTTCTTGTAAGCTGTGCTAGTTCAGCTCAAGCTTAATATGGTGTAATCTTTGAACAATAGTGATTTCAGCCTGTCCGGAGCGAAGAACATCACGAAGTCCTACAGCACTGACTACGCCGACCAGGTCACCTTCTCTTACAAAGGCCGCGAAGGAGAGAAAGGGTTCTTCATAAGATACAGGATCTCGAGGGCTCCAAATAACAGCTCGTTGGCTTGCCTTTCTGGAATCATGGCTCTACTTGTGGTCCTCAACAGCTTGATGAGTTCCTAAGAAGTTGTCCCTCGCAGGTTGTGCGTACATGCTGATAAATTTACTGGTGTCCCATCTGTAAGATGTTCATCTTGTAACTGACTGCGAAGAGCGAAACGGCAAACTTGCGCGATTCGAGTTTTGGTACACTAAACAGCTAAAAAACAGTTAAAAATTGGCGACAATCTATCGGTGCACTTGGAATAAGCTATCACATTGATCGTGTACGATCCTCTGGTCACACGTCGCTCATTAGAGTGTATCGAATGGCCGAATGTCAGATGCACTGGTGTAGATATCATGCTTAGTGAGGAGTGACTACCAAATTCGGTCAGTCGGGAGAAGTGCGTGGTTGTTGTGACTCCACAGTGAGAAGGTAAGTGTTTCTACAGCTCCGGTGCGGGCTTTATGTATGCAAATGCATTACAGCACTAGGCGTTGAGCAGGAAGGCAGGGTGCATTCCAATGGTCATCTCAATGAATTACTGTAACGCAGCCTCGTCGATGTTGGAACTCCCGTTTCTTTTCCTCAAAGAAACATCTTTCGGGGGTTATCCGCAAATATTTCCACTTCCACCTGGAGGGTATCAGTCCATGGAGAGCAAAGAAGGAAAAAGAAACATCAAATAAGCAACACAAATGATAAGATCGCACAGTTGGCCGAGGATCGTCAGTTGCAGGCAAGTAGCGCCACGATCAGCAGTATCCAGGCCACGTGTATCGTTGCTCTCGGAAGAAAGGCCCAGAAGGTATATAAAAGAGGCAAAGCAACCTCTTCATCTCGAGAGCTCTGCACTGTTGGGCCGTTACGAGCCAGCTCAAGTCCAACGTGATTGCTTAGAAGAAGCTAGATGAGTCTCGTATTCCATAAAGAGTTTTATTACAGAGGGAATACAAAGGTGACGATTAACGTTGGGGGAAAGGGATTAGGAAGGGCACAGATACATGAGCCCCGTGCACTCGGGAGAGTCAAATACTACACAAGCTACCGTGTGCGCCTTAGGACTCAACGGCAGTATTTCGGCAATTTATGAGGGGACAGGGGATGATGGGCGTGCCATCAATGTTGCATGTGCTGACGGTGTAGTTGTAATGGTGTCGGTGCCCGGTCCGAAGCATTGCATGGTCCCAATTCCTTTCGACGTGAGATGCTTGGTACTTGCAAAAACTTCAGGGATGCTGCTTGGCGGCTGTGTTAAAAGAAGGCCACACCACTCTGAATTGCGGTTATTTTTGATAACATTGAAGGCCTAGACTTACAAGGAGCGCATACCGAGCAACAGCGCAAAAAGCAAAGACCTCGTAAATTTAACATCGCTAAAATGGATAATTCCAGCATTTATGAATTTTTTGCAGAAAAGTGTCCATAGCAAAGAATGTTAGTTCTATTTGGAGAGAACCCAAAAAGGCCTAAAATGGAAACATCAAATAAGCAAAACTAATGATGAGCCCAAACACTTACATGACCAAGGGGTACTGTATGTATTGGAGAGGAGATAAGAGAGACGGTACGGCGGACAATAGGATGGAGAGGGCGTGTCCTATCAATGTTAATCTGCACGTCGATGTTGAGGATCTGAATCCTCGTGATCCTCTCCTCGTGAATCGGCTTCATTTGTCTCTTTGTTCGAACTGTGCGATAAATATGAATACGGTCACGGCCCGGAAGGTATAGGGGAGGTGGAGAGGTGGAGCAGGGCCAGCCTGAGTCCAACTCCTGTTTAGGAAGTTATTGCTTAAAAGAGGCTAGATGAGTCGCATTCCCTGTAGCGGTTGGACTTACTTATTAGATGGAGAGCTTCATTACAGAGGGAATACAAAGGTGACGATTAGCGTTGGGGGAAAGGGAGTAGGAAGGGCACAGAGACATTTAAAGGTGTGAAAAAGGCCTAGCTTTTGGCGACTTGCTCGTGAGAGACTTTTGGGTGGCTGCGGGGCAATGGGGAGACTAAGGAGTAGCACTGCAGCCGCGGGAGGACAGCAGCCGCGGGTAGAAAAACGGCGCACCGTTCCAGAAAACAATATTTGCGTTGTAACGATCAGAGGATAGTGGATTGGGAAACTGAGTGGCCTAATGGTGGCCATGAAATTTAGTATATCGTTGTCCCGTGTCATATGGCCAATTAAGAATCATATTAAAATTACTACTTTATTGGAGAGAACTAAAGGGGATTGGTTAACATATACCAAAGGGAAAGAAGGGAAACTAGGGAAACACTTTACGAGAGCAGGAGGTGGGTCCGGCTGGGAACCAGCCACTCGGGAGTGAGCTACTTCTCTGGGCTGACCATGAGGTGGAAGAGGCGGTCAGTTCAGCGTGTTTTGGCGCGTCCTGGGCATTACACCTTCTCAATGTATATAGTTCAAGCATTAAGGAGGCAGCGTGGCGTATTTTTGGCTACGTTTGCGTCGCCGTTTGAATGTGCTTGATGAGTCAGAGAAACCAAATGTGCTGATAGGGGGAGGGCGGGGGGGCCAGGGAGGTGAATAAGTCAGCCGAGAACCCGCATGTCGAAGTTCGTCACATCACGTCACCAGTGGCCTTATCAGTTCTCGAGCGTCTGTCTTATATACGCCATACTTCTACGCTTGTCAGTCATAATTGGCCTTCCGCTTTCATCTATATCTACTTCCAGGCCTTCCATGCTGCCAAGGGTCCTGACCACGGCGGTGTTCCTCGTCCTTTCGAGCTCCACAACGGCCAATCGCCCGCTTGTTCAATGTCGCTGGACGGACACCGGTACACGTGACGTTTCGATTCCCTTGGGTGGATCCGTCGGCGTCCGTTCCTTTTAATAAAATCGTAATTCCAACTTACATGTTTGAGTTACAAGGCCCTAAAATGGAAACATCAAATAAGCGACACTAATGATGAGTCCAAGCACTTATATGACCAAGGGATACTGGAGAGGAGATAAGAGAGACGATACGGCGGACAATAGGATGCGTTTGCGTATCATATCGAGGTTGAGAATATGAATCCTCGTGATCTCGGACTCGGAAGCAGCGCCAAGATGAAGATCATAATCGGCTTCATTTGTCTCTTTGTTCGAACTGTGCGATAAATATGAATACGGTCACGGCCCGGAAGGTATAGGGGAGGTGGAGAGGTGGAGCCAACTCGAGGTGGAGAGGTGGAGCTGAGTCCAACTCTTGTTTAGGAAGTTATTGCTTAAAAGAGGCTAGATGAGTCGCATTCCCTGTAGCGGTTGGACTTACTTATTAGATGGAGAGCTTCATTACAGAGGGAATACAAAGGTGACGATTAACGTTGGGGGAAAGGGATTAGGAAGGGCACAGAGACATTTAAAGGTGTGAAGAAGACTGTTGGAGACTTGCTCGTGAAAGACTTGTCGTGGCAGATCACGGCGACGACTTTTACAGCGTGTTTTGGCGCGTCCTGGGCATTACACCTCCTCGATGTATATAGTTCAAGCATTAAGGAGGCACCGTGGCGTATTGTTGGCTACGTTTGCATCGCCATTTGATGAGTCAGAGAAACCAAATGTGATGATGATAGGGGGAGGGGGAGGGGGGCAGGAGGGGGGCAGGAGGGGGGCAGGAGGGGGGCAGGAGGGGGGCAGGAGGGGGGCTCTCTCATCTGGATACCACAGTAAGTCACTTTCAAGGTACTTCCGGGTGTTAACCTTATTTGCGTCCGTTTTGGATTCCTTTGAATATGTGGCTGATGATGAGTCAGAGAAACCAAATGTGGTGATACTAGAGGGGGCCAGGGAAGTGAATAAGTCAGCCGAGAACCCGCATGTCGAAGTTCGTCACATCACGTCATCAGTGGCCTTATCAGTTCTCGAGCGTCTGTCTTATAAACGCCATACTTCTACGTTTGTCAGTCATGATTGGCCTTCCGCTTTCATCTATATCTACTTCCAGGCCTTCCATGCTGCCAAGGGTCCTGACCACGGCGGTGTTCCTTATCCTGTCCAGCTCCACAACGGCCAATCGCCCGCTCTTTCAATGTCGCTGGACGGACACCGGTACACGTGACGTTTCGATTCCCTTAGGTGGATCCGTCGGCGTCCGTTCCTATGGCTGGCCTAACACGATGACGCAGCATTATGGAACGTGTAGATTTGACATAGAGGTAGGTTACCTTCCACATAATTACTACGCCTTGATACACAACGCAAGTCAGTGAAGCGCTGTAATCAAGTGGTCGTTGAAGATAACGATCACCGCAGCCCGTGCTAGCTTATCAGCGCCACAAGAGCGAATGATGTCCGATAATGGGCACAGATGAACATCACGGACGATCTCCTGTGGGTCTTTCGTGGTTAGTGGATATAGAACGTAATATTTAGGGTTGTCGAACTCCTCAAAATTCTCGAACATTCGAATCGAGCTGTTAGATTCGATTCGACAACCCTAGTAATATTCACACTTTATCTACATGGGTTAAGAGTCACAGCACACTGAATATAGGGGTTTCCTGTGGGGCTTATGTCAATGAGACAACCAGAGCTGTGCAAACAAACCTGACCCGAAACCTTGGGATTCCTGTCGTCGGGGACTAAATGAGTCAACAACAGAGTCGGAGCCGTATGTAGATGTATCCCAAGCGACGGACGACCACAATAGGTCGTTATCAGCTCTGATGACAACCACAAGTAGGCTTGAAGATGACTATTACCACGTTCAGAGCGCTCCCAACTTATCCTGTAATCCTCGTCAGTTCCAACATTGAACTGACCGCTCCCCTATTCAGAGCACCGCCTATAATAATAAGCCGAACCTGGCCCTCTTCTTCACAAACGCCCATGTGACGCTGACCCAAGGGTATAGAGGCAATACTCAAACGTTCGACACCGACGACCAAGACCACGTCCAAACGATGTCCAGCGACCAGGGAGACATCCACTTTGACGTAGAAAAAGTCTCCGATAACGAGTGGGTAGGCTTCGAGGCGGTCGTTGGAACTTATAGTGAGGCCTAAGGCGAGAAATTCAAGAATCTTGTAACATTTAATTTAGCCGATCGTTCATACGGGTGTGCCTTCACGCCTCATTTCAACAGGATTGTGTATGTGCGCGAGAACGAGCCCCAAGTTGCTGCTTCACAATGGGACTTCAGCGCGACGTGAGTTGCTCCGTCTTTGGTGTCTTCGCAAAGTAGTCTCCTTTTAGCCACGGAATCCTACCACAAGCGCACTGCTCGTGGAGGTTTATCCCACCGCCTGGCTACACGCTTAAAGTCGTCTTTCTCGTCTTCTCGATCTCAGAAGAAGGAGAATCCGTGAACCTCTCTGAGAATGGAACCAGGCTGTTCTCGGTCGGAAGGTGGGTAGAAGCCGATACCCACAAACTGAGATCTCTTCCAGAGGGGAAGAACCACCTTCTCGAGTGTTCTACACCGAAAAGGGCTTCAATCTGTTCTACGAGAGGGTGAGAAAAGGTTTGAGGCCTGACAGCAGTCGGTTCGCGGCCGTCTTCAGCTCCTTCCCGACCCCAACCGTGGAATCAAAGAACACCGGGTGCACTTGCACGAATGCTTATTCGGAATCCGAAGTGTGCTCTGGAGACACAACGCTGATGACAGATATGCAATTCACGAACATTAGAATGGACTATTCACCCTACGCAAATAATGAAGTATGTCCTGGGAGGAGTCTATAGTTGGACAACTTGAGCTGGGACTCCCAGCCTGGGAGTAGACCACGAGCTCTCGAAGCTTCGGGATTCGGGATGAGATTTAATTTGGGACACCATGTATGCATTATCTTTTTTCAGTCGACAAGATAGGTCTGTTTTCGATGTTTTAGGAAACATCTAAAAGAGACCTATCTTGTCGATTGAAAAAAAGATAATGCATCTATGATGCAAAACAAAGATATCTCTGGTAATTTGGGAGTCGGGACACAGCTCTAACCACGAGCCTCACCATACTTCTTAAGGAATGCAAGCTAAACGTCCACACCACTCCTGGGAAAATGCTCCAGCTCTACCTCGACTACTTCGACGTCGAGAACTTCTGCGACACTCTTTCTCTCCAAACTCCTTCGGCCTCCGTTAATTTCAAGTAGGTCCAAGGTCCAATGTAAGCTAAAGGTAGAGTCCTATTAGGAACAGGGCAACGTACCCAACTCCCGTCTACACAACAAACGGCTCCGAAGTAGCGAAGATCCACTGGAAGAGCGATGGAAACTACGGAAGGCTTGGATTCCGGATGAAGGTTAACTATCTGGGTGAGCTTGGTGATCTTGCTGAAGGTAGAAGAAGTACTTTCTTTAGACTGTACCTGCAGCTCTCCTGGGAACATTGTTATTAACGAGACCAACAGGAACGCTAGCATTAGCCCCGCTGCACATAGCAAACATTACTGCCCAGGCATGCTCTGCCAGTGGACTGTAGGTTCTTAAAGACTATTATGCCCTCCTAGAACAAGCTCAGGAGATCGACCTTCGTTTTCTTGCCACCTTTTTTCTTACCGAAACGCTTTTCTATGCCGGTTTCATCCTAATTTCCCTTCAGATCTCATCGCCACCAAACACCATGCTGCTACTCAAGCCTACTGGATCCCTCCGAGGTTCTTCTTGTGAGAAGGGTACATCAGCTTCTACTACGTTCGACGACTACCTGGAAGCCTCGGACGGTACGACTAGGTACGTTCCACTTACAAGGAGAGGCTCCTAAGTGTCCGGTTCATGTCTCAAGAAGGATGTGGTCCCCTTTCCCTTGATTCAATGGCTTCTTTCTGGGTTGCGTTGAACTGGGTTGAGCCTCAAGAAGGATTGGTCTCAATAAATCTTCACATGGCTTCTTTCAGCTTCTCCCAACGAGGTTCGGAGTCATTCCTAATGACCTTCTTCAACACATCGGTCTCCGTGCAGTTCAGAAGCTCCTCCAAGGCGGTAGAATTCACGTGCCAAAATGGCAATTATGAGATCAGCCTTTCCTACGTCGACTGTAGGTTACCCCTGCATGCCAGTGTTGGATCGTTTCTTCAGTGCTAAAGGTGACCGGTAAGAATACCGTAATCCCTGTCACGCTCTCCAGCTGGACCACAGTCTACAACAGTTACGACTTCCAGGACAAGTTCTCGAGTGTCACATTCACCCTCGGCGAGGAGCTCAAGGAGCAGAAGCTGCAACTCTATCCTCTGAAACTCGCATGGTCCGATGGAGACGTCGCTATCATAGATGGAGATCTCCGCTCTCATGTGGCGATAACCACCGTTCGAGTGTTGAGTTCGACTGGTGCTTCTTCTGGATACTTGGCTCCGTTCACCTCCACGACAGGGAGTATCACCATCCTGTGCCTTGATGCAATCGAGCGCACTTCTTACGGTCACTGTGGTGATTACGATTTTTTCATTAAAGTGTTCGATGGTAAGGAACGCTGGCTTCGTGAATGTCGCAAATCCAGATGCCGAACTGATCTGTTTTGCCTTCTGGTCGTTCCAAAACAGCTTAACCTAGATTGTCTCTAAAATTCTACTTTTAGACTCGAGGGACTGTGACGAGAACAAGTCCGTTTACTACGTAAATGGCGGTACTCCTTATAGCTCATTGTTTGATGCCAGTAGCACCAATCTCCCCCACTGCCCTCTCACTATCCTTAGAGAGAGGGACTCATCCTCCAATGCTCTTGCTTTGATCATCAATGACATACAGGTTAGCTAGAAAATAATCTATGTCTTTGACTGTGATTTCTAGGGGACGGATAAGGACGTCAAAGTGCTGCCTGGCTCCGACTTCAGCGTGACGCCCTTCTTTGAGTTCAAGTAGGTGGTCATTGTAGAAGTCGCCCTTGCAGAAATAGGGTCAGAAAGTCTATTATTCTCCATGCTTGAGATAGGAATACTAAACAGGACCATTTGTTGTTCTTTCAGCCAGAAGAATCTGGAAGTATGGTCCTACAATGAACTGTTCGGAGATCTCTTCACATTCTTGGTTCCAGCCGGCGGAAGACTCAACTTCACCGCAAGATTAACCGACAGTAAGTGGCCGGCAGCTCTCCAGTAAACACTTGAACCCTTTAGTTCCTGACTCCGAATATATGTACGGCTACAGTCCCCAGAACGGGATCTTCATGTCACGGGACTATCCCTACGGCGATGACAGAGTCCTCAGGTTTACTTCGTCCTCGAAGCGCTTTAAGGTGGACTTTGACGTTGTGGTCGCAGAACTGTCGACCTTATCGTCACTAGAAGTAGTCGCGGACACGACGACGATCACGAGGTACGCATACGCCCCATGGAAGCCAGTTTTACTTTAGTTTAGTCCGAGTTTAGCCCTAGTAGGAACTAAAAAGACGGGGCGATGAATGCACTTCAACTTTTAGTATATCCCCTAATTTCAGCTTATCCGGCGTGGAGAACTTCACAAAGTCCTACAGCACCGCCTCCTCCAGTGCAGTCACCTTCTCCTACAGCGGTGTTAAGGGAGAGAAAGGATTCTTCATCAGATACAGAAGGACTCCAAGTAATGACTCATGGGCAGGTCCCACAGAAGGAGGCAACACATGGTTGCCTCCAGTGATTGGCAGTTCACTACCTACTCCAGCAAATGGCATTTCGCCACCTACTACGGTGAATGACAGGTTGTCAACTACGTCAAGGGCCAGTTCGCCGCCTGCTACCACCACAAAAAGTGGATCCAGATCCTGTATCTACGGAATTACGGCTCTCTTTGTGGTCCTCTATAGTTTAATGAGCGCATAGGTACTGTAGTAAAGAATAAAGTTCATTGATTTCTGGCTTGTACATTAATTTTTGCTACACTGCGTAGGAGTAGAATCATGGATACACATGAGGTGAAGGAGATACTTGAAGAAATATCAGAAAGAAAAAGTCAGTTCTAATGTAACAAAGCATAATATTCAACCCTAAAGTCAAAGAGAAGTGTTCTCCGAGCAAGGAGGAGGGTCATTGCTAGGAGACCTTTTATTTTTAATCGGAAAAACGTCACCCACTCTCTATATTTGGGAAGACTCAATTTAGTCGTCCCAAGAGAGAACAGAAAGCTACTAACTTCGAGAATTGAGTTATGAGTTCCGAGGCCGTTTTAGCCTCAAAGAGTTTGCATGCCAAAAGTAGCCTTAACTCAAACCTCAAGGGATAATCATCTCTCATCTGGATACCAGAGTAAGTCACTTTCAAGTTACTTCCGGGTGTTAACCTTATTTGCGTCCGTTTTGGACTCGTTTGAATGTATGGCTGATGAGTCAGTGAAACCAAATGTGGTGATAGAGGAGGGGGGGCAATGAGGTGAATAAGTCAGCCGAGAACCCGCATGTCGAAGTTCGTCACATCACGTCACCAGTGGCCTTATCAGTTCTCGAGCGTCTGTCTTATATACGCCATACTTCTACGTTTGTCAGTCATGATTGGCCTTCCGCTTTCACTCACGTCTACTTCCAGGCTTCCCATGCTGCCAAGGGTCTTGACCACGGCGGTGTTCCTCGTCCTTTCGAGCTCATCGGTGACGACTTGCTCGTTTGTGGAATGTCCCAAGACCACCGCCCCTAGGGTCGTTTCGGTTCCCTTCACTGGATCTGTTGGCGTGCGCTCCTATGACTGGCCGAATTCTATGGTGGAACGTTATGGAGAATCGCGTTTCGGAAAGTGCGCATTTCGCATTGAGGTAAGCCTTTGTGCAGCAAACACACATGGCCTCGGCTTACAATGAACCACTTCTGCTGATGGAATTATGTGTCATCTAAAGCTTTTTCGCGATAACCCTCGCACTAACTGTCCGTGCTAGCTTATCAGCGCCAGAAGAGCGGTGAAGAAGAGAATGGTGCCCGATAATGGGCACAGATGCACATCACGCACGACGCCAATGGGGCATTTAGAATAACTAGTACCCTGTTCAGAGCGCTTCCAAGCAGAAACTGGGCCTCTTCTTCACGAACGCCCATGTAGAGCTGAACTGGACAAGCCAGAATGGTACCCGGCGTAAAACTATCGACACCGACGATCAGGACCACGTCCAGGCGATCTCCAGCAACGACGGAAAGCTCAGCCTTTACGCAAATAAATATTCCTATCGGAAGTGGATAGGATTCGAGGCGGTCGTTGGAGCTTACGGTAAGGCACACCTATATAACGCCGATGATCCTTTAATACCCACTTCAGACGACGAGTCGACGTGTCCCTTCGTGACTGGAAAAAACACAGTAACCGTGCTTGAAGACGAACCCCGAGTAGCTGCTTCCCACTGGGACTTCAGCACGAAGTGAGTCGCATTGAGAACAATACAATTTTACGCTATCCTGGGGCGCTTTTCGGGTCGTGTTTCCAAGCATCTAAATGAGCTTAAGCCTCGGCTTCAAGAGACATAAGATCCACTTTACCTGTGCTATGTATATTTAGTCCGTTTCAGCTCCACAAATGTACCTCCACAGAGCTGCTCGTGGAGGTTCGCCCCGAAGCCTGGCTACAAGCTTAAAATCGTCTTTTTTGTCTTCTCGATCTCAGAAAAAGGAGAAGCTGTGGCACTCTCTGAAGATGGAACCAGGCTGTTCTCGATTAAAAGGTGAGCAGAAGCCAATTGCCACCAGTAGAAATCTGTTCTAGTGGGGAAAAGCTACCTTCTCGAGTGTTCTACACCGACAAGAGCTTCGAGCTGCAGTACACCAGGATTAGCAGAAGGTCGGGACCGGATGCCAGCCGCTTTGTGGCCGTCATCAGCTCCTTCTTGAACCAAGCAGTTCCAGGTATCCACCAACGCCCGGGGCACTTGATCAAGTTCTGGTTCAGCTCAAAACGGAGTGTGTTCGGGCAACACAACTCTGTTATTGACAGGAAATAAGGAATTCACGAACATCCACCAAGATTCCTATCTTCCCTACGAAAACAATCAGGTAGTTTAGTGTTTGACATATGGAGTTACGTATGGCCCAGAGCACCCTTCAGGAATGCAACTGGAGAATAGCCACCAATCCGGGGAAACTGCTCCAGTTCTCTCTCGACTACCTCGACGTCGAGAACTTCTGCGACACTCTTACTCTCCAAACTCCTTCGGCCTCCGTTAATTTCACGTAGGTCGAAGTAGTGAGCTAAATTCCAACTAAAAGTTGTAGAAGAAACAGCACATGGAACCCTACTTTCGTCTACACTACAAAAGGCTCTGAAATGGCAGGGATCCACTGGAAGAGCGACGGAAACTACGGAAGGAGTGGATTCAGGATAGCAACCAAGTATCTGGGTTTGTTTAACAAGAGCGGTAAGGGTATGGTGAACTCTTTCTGTAGATTGCACCTGCAGCTCTCCCGGGACCATCGTCCTTAACGAGACGAACGAAGTCGCCACGATTAGCCCGTCCGCGACTAGCACCTATTATTGCCCGAACATGAACTGCCACTGGACCGTAAGTTCCCATAAAGTAGCGCCGGTTTATGTAGTCCTGTAAGCATTCACAGCCGCAGCTGGTAACCGTAACCAGCTCTGGTCACAGCCAGTTCTCTGAGGTCCTCAGCATCGTTGGATAGGCGGAATTTCTAGTTAATAGCACAGGCCTCAGAGGGTGCTAGATTTGATCAAGAGTTATACATAACCCTAGTCAGTTTGGCGGTCGTTCCGGTTGTACCACAGCGGTTGTACCACAGCTCGTTGCTCTCCAAGTTCTCCAAGTAATTTGCACCATATGGGCAACCTGCCTGTATTGTTGACAAGAACATTATCTGTGGTCGAGGAAGCTTATCTCATTCCCATCGCTCTTCAGATCTCTTCGCCGCCAAACACCATGCTGATAGTCAAACACAGTGGATCGTTTCGAGGTCCTTCATCATCTTCCAACACATTTAAGGACTCTCTAGAAATCTTGGATGGAACAAATAATTACACGTACGAACCTCTTACAAGGAGAGGCCCCAAGTGTCTATAAAAGGGACAATTGGGGTACCTTACTATTAAGGTCCATGACAAAGGACACTTGGGACCTCCTCCTTTCAATCGGATCCCCACATGATTCCTTTTAGCTTTACGGCAGAAATGCTATCGTTCCTCGACCAAATACCCTTCTTCAACAAAGCGGTCTCCGTGACATTCAGAAGTTCTGGCAAACCGGTCACAATAAGTCACGATAACGGATACTACAAAATCGACCTTTCCTACGTCGACTGTAGGTTGACCTTCCGTGCCTGTGTTGGACCCTTTGTTCAGTGTCCACATTGACGGAAGGAAACACCGTCACCACCATCTCAAGCTCCAGCCAGTACACCTACTTCAACAGCGTAGACTTAAAGGAAAAATTCTCGAGTGTCACGTTCACCCTCAGCAAGGAGCTCAGGAGAAAGAAGTTGCAGCTCTATCCGTTGCAACTTGAGGGGCAAATGGGAGCCGTCGCAATCATCGATGGAGATCTCGAAACTCCAGTAGCCGTAACCTCCGCGCAAGCGCAGTTTTACAGTGGTCATACATCTGGCTTTCTGGCTCCGTTTACCTCAACCACCGGGAGCATCACCATCCTATGCCTCAAAACAGTCGACAGAGATTCTTACGATTACGGTCCAGCTGCTGGTTACGACTTCTTCATTAAAGTATACGATGGTAAGTCGGGGAGTACACTTGACCGTATGTTCGCGGCTTAACCCTTAAACCTCCCCCTACCATCGCTTCTAATGCGTGTGACTCTTAGACTCGAGGGACTGCGCCGAGATCAACTCTGTGTACTACGTAAAAGAGTTTGGCAATTTATATGACTACGCAATGTTCACAGCCAGCAGCACGAACCTCTCCCACTGCCCTCTGACTATCCTCAAGCAGCGCTATTACTCTCCTTATGAAAAACGTTTTCTTTCTCTTGGCACCAACAACATTGAGGTTACTTTGAGCCTCAGTTCCGTCTTTTAACGCTCCTTTCAGGGCACAGATAAGGACTTCAAAGTGTTGCCCGGCACCGACTTTAACGTGACACCTTTCTTCGAATTCAAGTAAGCAAGTAAACAAGATGTCCTAATGATATTCTTCTTAAGCCAGAAGAATCACGAAAAATGGACCTTTAACGCGTTGTACGGATACGTCTTCACCGTCCTCGTCCCAGTAGGAGGAAGACTCAACTTCACCGGCGACACGACTTCCAGTGGGTTGCTCATACTCTCCAACGATTCCTTGTGAATTTTAGGTGGTGCTTATAATACGGTATACGGCGACGTATATCGTCATGGTAATCCCCAGAACGGAATCTTCATGTCGCCGGATTACCCCTACGGCAACGAATCTGACCACAAAAACGTTTCACAATCTCTCCACATTAAGTCCAATTCGAAGAAGTTCAAGGTGGACTTCGACGTTGTCGTAGATCAACTGTCCTCCTCGTCATCGCTACAAGTAGTTGCGGGCTCGAAGTCCATCACGAGGTATGAATCCAAACACCACAAGCCAGTTTCCAAATTGGTCTTGAACTGGTTCTGTCCTGTTCGAATCCGTCCTTCGCACCGTTAAAGTAGGGAAACCAGGAAACGGGGTGAATACGGCTAAGGTTTCGCTAAATCCATAATTTCAGCCTGTCCGGTGCGAAGAACATCACGAAGTCCTACAGCACTGGCTACGTCGACAAGGTCACCTTCACTTACACTGGCCTCAAAGGAGAGAAAGGGTTCTTCGTCAGATACAGAATGACTCCGAAGAACGGCTCATTGGCTTGCCTCTCAGGGATCACGGCTCTACTTGTGGTACTCTACTACTTGATGAGATCCTAAGAAGTTCCTCCATCCAAATCGATTGGTTCTTCATATTTTCCCGGTCCTAAGAATGTCGTCCCAAAGGTGAAGTCACCAACACCATGGCGTTTTGTATTCACCAAGTAGCGTCTATCCAAGAACCGTAATCCACAAAAGGACGGAGTAAATTATGAAAAAGCAATATTAAAATATATTAAACGCAAACTGTAACAAATTTACAACTGAAGCTACAGCACTTACATATATCACAGATCTAAAAGGCGTCACTGGTTAGGGGCCGCATCCTCCTCCCTCGGAGTTCGCCGTTCCACCAGTTCCGCACATACCCTGGGGAACCAGCCTTTCACTTGGGGGCCCTTCACCTCGTGTCCCTCCGTGTCCCTCTTGAGGACGGCGTAGGCCCAGTGCGTCGTTCCTCTAGTCGACAACCAATGTTCTCCCTTCTTCACGCGTATAGGGGATTCCAGGAGCGGTTGTCGGAAGAAGATGCGCCAGCCGAAAGCTCTTGAGCCACACCGTGTTCCCGAGAAGTCTTCTCGAATTTCGACGACACAAGCATGCCGCCTCTTCATCTTCTTCTGTGCCAGTTGCTCCTCCTAAACAAAGCCAAAGTTTTCTCCAAAAACTGAAGTAATTTACGGAGAACGTGAACTGGTCGCAGTCACTCCTGTGGGGCCAGAACAGTCCAGAAGTCCTCGGGAGGTCTTCCCACGTGAACACTTCTCGAATGTTGCGCCTGCGCCCCAAGTCGTAGGGATAGGTGAACACGTCGCCTTCTTCCCTTCGCATGTTGGCTTTGTCCACTGAAGTAGACCTGATGTAAAATCAAGAAGAATTAAATAGTAGCCTACCAATGTACTCCTCTAGCTGCGTTTGATTCTTCAAGATCCCTTTCAATTGCATGAAGAGAAGGACGCTGAGGGCGATAATGACCCCAATCGAGAGACCGAAACAGGCAATACCGGCGCAGGCCATCCAGACGCTCATCTCGATGAGGGGTTCTGTTCCGTTACCGTAGTAGTGGTACCAGATCTGAACACAGCAATTGGTATCTTACAAAACGCGTTCTTTACCCTATAATAGTAATGGTAGATGGTGTAGAAGATGATGTAGCTCGCTTGGATGCAGCCTATGATGGCGAAGATCAGGAACTTGCAGAAGGCGGAATGGTTTCGATGGCCGACACAGTTGTTGATCCACGCTGAAAAGCATCATTGTAGGGAAATTGTAGCTACAGAGAAGGAAATTTGGCCATTAACCCTCCCCGCCCACAAATAAAGGACAAATGTAAACTTACGGCAATGGTGGTCCATCTTCAAATTGCATCTTCCGCATTTCGAGCAGTGATGGGATCGAGGGGCCTTGTACCCGTTGCACACCGAGCAGAACTGGAGTCGCTCCTGTTGCTCTTCGAGGGGAGGAAGCCAACGGAGCGGTACAACGCCGGGACCGAAGTACGCAGAAATGCAGAAGTTCGTCAGCGTCAAGTAGTTCCACGTGAGGAAGACGAGGAAATGGAGGAGTGCCCATGGAGACGAAGCGATCGGCCACCAGAGGATGTGTAAGTAGCTGCATGTGAAGCCGATCTGAAACAATTGGTTTAAGGAGGAAGAGAAGCTGAAACGTTGGAGACAGTTCTGGGCATTGGACCGAAGATCCGAAGGAGCTCGAATTCGAGCCGTCGCTAGAACTCGAAGCTCATATTCCTCATTGAGGAAGCTGTGAAAAAAACTGAATGGAATCTCCGAAAAGGTGATTCCTCTCGCTTCAAACAATTTGACTCGAGCCTCGATTGAAATCGGACAAACCCATAGAAGAAGAAGACTCACACTGAAGATAATGCTGCAGGCGATGATGGGCCCCCAGTGAGCGAGTCTTCGCACGAGCGACCTTTCGACGACCGCTATTCCCTCGCAATCCGCTTCTGTCTCCCACTTCGGCGCTTCGACGACTGTCCACGTCGATGTCGCCTCCGACATTCTGAAATCGACAACGGTGACGAAACGGCGGAAAACGGACAGTTTACCGGCTCGGTGGCGTTGCCGTGTCCATCGCGACCGCTTCCCCACCAGTCGGCCGATCGTTCCGCTCGCCCCGGTGACCATCTCGCTCGTGTGTGACTCTTGTTTCCTGCTCATTTCTGAGTCTCGTTTTGTGCTCAAGATGCAGACAAGAATCCCGACTGGATTGATTGCTGTGGAAACCGGTTACTCTACACGAAGATCCCCGTTTCCCTTTGTCGCGCCCGCTCGTTCTTCTTCCATTCACCCCCACAGATGTGTTCGTGCTGGGCTAGATTTGTTCCACCCTGTCTTCTTCCAAAGAAGTGGCTGTTCACTGTTCTCATACAGTCTACTTTCAAACTTCTGTCTCGTCTACTCTGCAAAGTTGGTTTGTCTACTCCTAGAGTGCAAGGTCGCCCAGTCTTGTCAGTCAGTCCAGTCTTACCCGCTTGCCCAATCCGGGCTGCCCGTCCAGTCTTTGTCGTTAGTCCCATTTACTTCTCTACCTTTGTCTCGTTAACTGGCAAACCGTCTCCTCCTGGAAGCAGTGGAGAGCAACAAGTTTTTGCACATCATCCAGGGTCCCGTCGCGGCGTCCCTTTCTCCACAGAAGCACCCGTCGTTTGAGACGTTTTCGAAATGGATCGCTGTTGCGCGCGCATTTGTTGCCCTTGCGCGTCTCTGTTGCGTCCTTTGTCTCAGGTCTCACGTGCGCGCTCGTTCCGTTATTTGCATTTGTTTTGTTCGTGACGTCGCTTGGTCGCATCGCATACATTGCCTTCTGGCATGGCTTTGCCTGCATATAAGCGTGTCGTGAAACTCGTTTAAACATACCAAGTTAGGTCTGCTTTCCAGAACCTTGTAAAGTCTCTGCAACATGTCGGGCCTGGTTGAAATGTCTCTCGATGAAATCATCGCCACTAAGAAGCGCGGCAAGGGAGGCGCCGGTGGAAAGTTCGCTGGACGTGGTCGAGCTCCTGGACGTCAACAACGTGGACGCGATGTTGAAGGCAGCGAAGGACGCGCTCAATTCACCAAGGTAACTATTACTCTTTCCTGGTTGACCGTAACCATTCTATTTTCAGCGAGTCCCTGAAGGAAAGTGGAAGCACGATAAGTTCCACGAGATCTACAGCGGTGGACCCCGTGTTGGCGGACGCTCTGCTCCTGTCGACAACCGTGTTGTGAAGATCAACATGTCGAATCTGGCCAAGTCCGTTGTAACGGCCGATCTGGAGGTAAGTCGTGATTCTCCTCCTTCATGTTTTATCCCGTTCATTACAGGAATTATTTGGCTCATACAAGCCAACGAATGTCTCCGTTCACTACGATGAAAGCGGCCGGTCATTGGGGACCGCTGACGTTTTCCTCCACCGCCGTGACGCAACCAAGTTGATGAATGACTTCCGAGGCATTTCTCTTGATGGTGCGCCCTAAGTTCTTCCACTACATCATGAAAATACGTCCAAACCTGCCATTCAAAGCACGTCCAAACCCGTCATGCAGAGCACGTCCAAACCTGCCATGCAAAGCTTGTCCAAAACACGCCGAGTGAATCGCGTTGGGGAGGTCGAGCAGATCATGTCGAGTCGGTCGCGACGTCGCGTGCGAGGAGGTCGAGCAGCTCATTTACAGTTTTTCGATTTTTTGTTAGGACCCAATCAGCAAGGAGAAGGTGGGATATGGTTAACCTTCTTCGTTTAGGTCGTGAACTGAAGATGGTGCTCGTCGACGAATCTACAGCTACTGCGACAACTCTTCAACAACGAATTGGCGTCACTGGAGCGCGCAGAACCCAGCGAAACGGACCGCGTACGTCGGGAGCCATCACCAAGAAGCGCAGCTCTCCTGCTCGAAAGGCCGGAAATGCCAAGCGAGACAAGAAGCCCAATATGACAGCCGAAGAATTGGATGCGGAGCTTGAAGCATACATGCGCAAATCGAAGCCCGCCGACGTCGTCATGTAAATACTGCGTTCCTTCCATTATTTGTTGCATTGGTTAATTACAACTGGTTGTCTCCACAAAAATCAACTTTACCATCGTAGTCCAAATGTTGTCACCTTGAATCGTATTACCTTCGTCAAGAAGGCGGTTAATAAAAGACCTGGTCGCCAACACTCAGCCGCATTTGAGACTTCAATCATCATCCTCGACGGTCATAAGCCAGTAAGACGTGGGGAAGATCATTTCCGGAAGGGAGTGACGGGAACGTCCACCTCCTCTGGCAGACTGTCTGTAGGACGAGTAGACCCGACAGTCTCCTACGAGTAGACCCGACAGTCTCCTCCTGCACTTAACTCTGAGAAGTCCTTTTAGGACTGAAGGGCGACTTCTCCATGCCTATTGAACATAGCCTCGCATTAGAGAATATAGTTTATTTGGGTATGTACAGGCAAGTTATAAAATTTTCCACTATCTACATATCACAGATTCATGGGGTCAGCCTCCGAGTCCATCGGAGTAGCATCCGAAGTGGGCGAGAAGTCCGTCGTCCGGTTTCCGGATAAACACCGCGTTCCCTATGTTCTTCCGGCAGATGTAGCAGAGGGTGCGACTTTCGATGCGCACTTCCTTGTTCGAGACGTCGACGTAGCGTCGCTGCATCTTCTCCAGTGTCTTCTTGCTCAGCACCATCAGGATCTCCTTCTCCTTGGCTTTCGTGTCGGTCGCCTGCAGGACGCCCTCCAAAGCGCCCCATAAGTCCCGGAGTTTCGTCTCCTTAGGGATCAACTGAATCGCCTTGACGGTGTCCATCGAATCCGCGTACTTCTTTAGAATCTTCAGCGCCTCCGCCACGTTTGGGCTGGGAACCGGAAGCTTCCGCTTGAGGCCGGGGATTTTGACGTTTTTGGGTTGTGTGTAAGCCTTGAAGAGCTTCAGGTAGACCTAAAGAAGAAATGAGTTCTTTGCTGCATTAAGCTAGGGTGTGAAGCTACCTGTGACTTGTCAGGATCATTGGCGTCGTAGTGTCGTTGGCAGTAGCGCTCCGCGCCCAAGAAGTCGAAGAGGACCGATGTGTAGAGGTAGAGGGCTTCGTCGTGCTGGTTACTCGCGCCGAGAAGCACCGCACGCTCTTCGTAGAACGCTACAATTTATAGAGTTGTGCTTTGCTATGCCGTTGGAAACTCACATTCAGAGCCCAACAAGGTGTAAACCTTTCCGACGTCGTAGTTCTTTGAAGACTCCAGGAGACGGATGAGCTTCTTACGGTAGATGCCCAGCTCGCCTTCTTCAGTCCCTCCGCGAATCACGTTGTCGTCTGCAAAGCCATTTCAGATTTTTTTGGATGACGGTGAAACGTACTGTCGGCGAAGACGTGGATGTAGTCCTTAAGCATAGCCTTCACCTTGGCGATGTAGCTCTGCGCGAGGGTCTCGTGGAACTTGGACCGCTGCTCGCCCCATACGTAGATCAGATGCTCCTGAAAGCAGACGGTCATGACGGTTGTTGGATCTGAGGTCTTTAGACATCGAATATTTCAACTTGGAAATCAGTTGTTTGGCCAGTACCGACTAACCCTATGGACTGCAAACTCACCAAGTAGGGGACGATGGCGTCGACACACTCCCTCATAAGGAAGTCGAGAACGGCGTCGCGGTCCAGCTCACGTGTGGTCTCCTCGCAGTCGCTAGCGAAGATCGAGAGTCCCTTCTCGAAGTTGTCGGCGAGCACCCAGGACGCGTGCTGGAAGATGAGCCGAAGGTGATTGTTGTTCAGGCTCTGGAGATACTCGATGGTCTTGTCGGTGCCCCTGAGCGGACTGTCCCTGTTCTTGGCCTCCGTCTTCAGTAGCTGCAGAGCCTTCTCGTGAAGACCTCTCCGTTGGTAGAGCAGGAAGAGTTCTGGGTACATTTGGGCCCGTTCGAGCACCTCAACGGACTCGGGCACCAAGCAGCTGTTGTCCCGGAGCCTCAGTAGCGAGGCGATGAGCACCCTCTGCGCCATGTTCACGTAGCACTTCAGCAAAGTGGTGTCGATGATCTGCAGGGTGCTTGTGTGGTGCTCCAGGGTGGACTTGTCCAGGCGTGCCACATCCCGCTTGTGGAACTCGAGAGCGCGGGAGATCTCGGTCCGCTCGGCGGTCAGGTACTCCGTCAGCGCGGTGTATCCCTTGCGTGCTTCATTCTCGTTGAGCTCCGCAGGGCGCTCGGCGCCAAGGACCGAGTTCCGGAACTCCTCGGGGAGAAGATCGCTGAAGAGCGCGATAACATCCCACACCTCCGAGCGGATCTGCGAATGGAGCGCAAAGCTCTCGGCAAAGTTGTTCTGGCAGAAGTGGTGGAACGCCGCCTTCCGCTTTATGTCCACCACGTTGCGCACTATGCTAGGATCCGCGTCTCCGCCGACGGACTTGGACATCTCCTGCAAGAAGAAGGTAGAAGGAGCGACACTTGGAAGGATGTTTACCGCCAACTCTATGACCAGAGTAAACTGGCTCTCGTTCACCAAGTAGTTTATGTTCTCCGAAAGTTTGGCGTGCGAGTTCAGGAGCCAGATGTCGTTCCCGCTGGCTGAGAAGACATGCCCCCTACAAGATATGGTTCAGGTTAGGAGAGACACCATGCTCTTACGGTCGCGAAGGGCACAAGATCCTCGACTTGGGCAGCTGGATCCGCTGGATAAACATCGAGGGCTTCAGTGAGCGGATCTCGATGATCCCTTTGTCCAGGATGGCCAGAAGGTAAGGAGCGTCGTAGACGATCGTCTTCGGCGGGGTGTCGAATCTGATCGCCTCATACTTCTTGTTTCCGTAGTAGTTCGAGAAGATGATGGACTCGTCCCGACCGAAGCCGACGATCTCGTGGTCAGGGAAGTCGACGATGAGTGGCTTGTCCAGGCTGCCGGCCCCGAAGAGCTTCTTCAAATGGCCGATGTTTTGTTGGAGCTTCTGAAATAAGAATCGTTAGGAGAGGAACCAGTTCATTTGTTGAATGAAAAAAAGGCTACTTTAAACCTGAAAATCTATTAAGGATCTCTAGTTCTACATACCTTACGGTCCTCCTCGTTCTCGAGCACCTGCACCATCCAGTACTCTCCTTTGATGGCGAAGGCGATGCGGCTCTTCCCGCACCAGGTCAGGGACTCCGCGTTGTCCAAAAACTGATCGTTCTCATGGAACTTGATAGGGACTTCTCGGAACTCGTCCTGTACCCACTCGAAGACGTAGATCCTACGGTTGGCCGCTACCGCGATGAAGAGCTGGTTCGTCCTCTCGTCGACGAAGGTGTCGAAGCAGGCGACTCCCTTGCACTTGAGGGTCAATCTTGTCGTGGTCACCTCATTTAGGTCATGGACGGAAACCTGATTGTCGGCCAGGCAGAAGAGGGAATTGTGCGACTCTATCGCCTTCAGCTGCTGGATTGGCTTCGTTTGGAACTTCTTGCACATGGTGAATTGGTATTTCCCTAAAATTACATACTCCTTGAAGACTCGCCTCTTCTCCAACTACTTACGATCCCGAGAAGGTGTGAAAGTGAGCAGCTGGCCGCTCTTGAGTCCCGCGAAGAGTCGACTTTCAGAATCTTTAAAGGCAGTTAGGAGTGTTTTAAGTGTTTCATGCTAACCATGTGTGGCCAGATAGCATACTTCTAGATTCGATGGAATCCGTGCCACGGTTTCTTGGGCGTACGCCTCGTACATCCTGGTGGCGTAACCACTTCAGGTAGAGAGCGATCCGGAAGAGATTCGATCTGAAAATGGGTAGTTTGCATCGCTAATAGCGACAAGGATTAATTTGCGCGGTCCGTGTGTTCTTCGCACGTTCTGTTGTACGACTAAAATGGGCGACGCGATCACGAAAGCGAGAGATCAGCAGTCCCTACATATCCAAAATCGGAGAGTGGTCTGTTCCCCTTTGTAATAACTGAAGGGAGATAGAAATCAACTATAAAAACACCGTATTTTTATAATAATAATAACAGGTACAAGAAGATACACTGCTGGCTTCCCAAGGCTCCTTTGCTATTCAATGCTCACTGCTCACATGCAGTCACGGAACTCATATAGATAATTTACAAGGTAATTTACAAGGTATGGATTTTTGATACGCATTTTACAATCCAGAAGATAAAAGTGACAAAGGACCATGAAGAACCATTATGTACGCGAGAAACATCTCCTGTCACGCCAACCGAGTATCGATCATCTACAAACGCAGACGTCTAAAATCCTAGACGCAGACGTCTCAATGGCAATCTTCAGACGTTAGCAGATGCCTCCGACCATATTTCCCATGTCTACTTCTTCCATGCAAATGCCTTGTTTTCTCAAACAATGTGCGATGTTCCCGTGTTGTCCCGCGCAGAATCAGATGTTTTCGTCCAGAGAGACGTCCCATCCTGCTGTCTCTTCCCCCTGTCCGCAATACTTGTTTCTGGCTTGAAGATAAGATCCCTCGGAATCGCGTGTATTTCCGTGTTTTAAGACGGGACTTTGATAATCTGGTCTCTTCAGATTGCTTCCAGCGATATGGCTTCGGTCGAGCAATGGCAGGACTTCTTCGAGGCTTGCGAGATTCCAGCTGACACGTGCGCCAAGTTCGCCCGAACATTTCATTCGCAGAGAATCCAGCCTGATATGCTCAGCGAGCTAGATCGGGAGACGTTCGCCGCTTTAGGGGTCACAATGATTGGAGATCAGGTACATCTACTTCATTGAATCCTCTAGTGCACGAGGTGGATTTAGATCGCCATTACTCGATACACAAAGAAGTGTAACGGCAAGATTCCGGAGTTCGCCGTGAAGAGGGCGAAGTCACCCGCACGACGCGTGAACCTGGCTCCGGATCGCCACGACATCTACCACGTCCGACTGCCCGCGGGAAACACCCCGAAGACTCGCGAGATGCTCAAGAAGCATGAGATGCTCAAGCAGGAAGGCATGATCCAGCGAGGAACCACTGGCGTCCGGAAGGGAGGTATGACAAGACACGGTAAATGAGGAACGCCGAGGGGTCCATTCTATTCACTGCTTCTTTTTTATATTTTATCAACTAAAAAGAACACAATGGGCCGTAAATGCGTTTCAGCTCCACTAATCCTCTTCTCCTCTCTAGGTTTAACATGCGATCCCGTATCCAAGGACGGAATGTCACGCGTGTCTACCACTTCAACCGTCATTACGAAAAGGAAACCCGGTGTCGTCGCAGCCCCTTCTGTGGTCCTGAAATCCCCACCCGAACCCAAGAGAGGCGTCACTATCCCCAGATTTGGCACCCTAGTGAGCGATTCCATGGTTGGTGGCGCTTCAAGCAAGGCGAAGTCAATAATGGTTTCCGATGTCTCGTCATCTTCTTCAGCAGCAAGTCGACTCACAAGACAGTAAGTAGTTGGTGATTAGCTCTAACTTATGTCTTCTCTGCAGAGGAGAGCCAACGTTCCTGATCACACTGGGTGGCAACAGGAGCCAACGGTCAGTAGTGGTCGATCGTCTGGGCGCCCGTCCCCCTGGCCCGAGCCAAGTCCAGAGACGACAGGAGAGAGTCCCAATCTCAAGAAGACTGACTGTCCGCGATTCCAGCCGCCGACCGCTCGTGGTCTACGAAGACGAGGACATGGCCTCAGAAGAACTCGTCTACGAGCAGCCCTCCGTCTTCGACCGCGTCTCGGTTAAAAGACGATTCTGAAGCAAAGCGTTCGTTCTGTTGTAAGTATAACAGTTCCGTCATAAACTGCGCGTCGTCACATGGAATGTAATAAGGCACTACTATACAGATTATGAAGAGGCGATGAGGGGTTCGGTCTTCCAAGTCGAGCCGTCGAGTCTTATCCGCTCTAGCCAGTCGTCGCATATGGTCGCTCCCTCCTGAAACGTGGTGGTTAAGGACTGACAACTTTGCCCGTGATGGGAGCTCAAAGAAAATCACTTTCAAATTCATCAAGATCCATCCATCCCTGATTCTCACCTCGTCAAGCACGATTCCTGAGCACGTGATGATGGCTTCGTCCGCTTCAGTGATGAGTCCGTTGCCGAGGTAGGCGTCGATGCGAGCGGAGACTTCCAGGAACTTTCCTTCGCGGTTGAATCTCTGGAGGCGCCCGGTCTTGTCCATGATGATTAGGTCGTCTCCGTGCTTAGTCATGCCCCGTGGGAAGAAGACTTGTCCGTCTTCCTTGCCCTTCTCGCTGAACGTTCCGACGATCTTCTGCTTCTCGATGTCGATCAGCTTGATGGACTGCCTAGAAGGAGGAGAGATTAGGAAGACCCTTAGAAAGTGAAGAAACAGAGAACGACTGCAAGAATGAGACGTTCTCCTTCTATCCATCTCCTCAATACTTACTTGGAGTACATGTTGACCGGCAGGGCTACGGTAGCCACGGCAAGGGTGTTGTCGTCCAAGACACACATCGCCTGGAAGGCGTTCTTGTCGATGGAGCAGAATTCGTCCCAGCCGAGGGGGCAGTCGATGGAGGTCTTGTAGATGATGGACTCCTCGGCCTCGGTCGGCTGCTTCGTGAGGAACAGATCGCCGCTCGGGCTCACAACCAAGTTCTGGATCTTGCCGTCGATGAACGACTCGTGTTGCATGTTGCCTTCGAGGTCGAAGATGCGGAACTCCGTGAGCTTCTGTTTGTCCTCGGTGGTGGCGTAGATGATCTAAATACGGGAGTTTACGGTGACGAGATCGAGCCAACTAGCCTTATTGTCGTGGTAGAGCACTTGACAGTAGGGGGCCATCTTCTTGGGGAAGGGATTCTTACGCTCGAAGAGGACCGTCTTCTCGTTGGTGTCGAACTTGAAGAGTCCCCCTTTCGAGGCCACCCAGATGTGGTCGTTGCAGTCCATGCAGATTCCGTAGGGGATGACGGCGCCCTGCGGGGTCAGATGCAGGAACATCTCCTTCAGACGCTGGTGGTTGGACGTGTCGGAAGGCCTCTCCGTCATCGCGGCAGTCAGAATCCTGGAAAGAGATACGCATAGTGGGGAGTATAGGAGGTCAAGAATCCTCGAAATCTCGATACAGTAATCCCCTCTCCGGCACGATCGCCCCGGTGGAGTTCGACGAACACCCCGAATCCATCTGATTTCGAGATTCCGAAGAATCAATGATCGAAGAGCAGTCCGAGGTCTTGCCACGATCTACGCACTCTTTACTAAATTGCGTACGTTCGGCATGTGAAGAGATTTTCTGTGATTCCCCTCCTGAAGCCGTGCGAGAAACGCTGTGGGTGGTCGATTCCACGTCCCCCGCCCAGCACTTTCAAGTAGTGTTTTCACCTGCCTCCCTTCTCCTTAAAGTGCGAATTCCGATAGTCGCACGTCTACCTGTCCTTTCCATTATCACCTTTGTCGAAGACCAGTTCCTAGAGATTTTAAACTGGAACGCCGGCCTCAGCGTCCAATTCTTTCCGTTTTTTCTCCTCTGGGGTTCCTAGGATACATAGGGTCTTAATCGAAAAAGTAGAAGAAAAACATAAGCTGGGCCGCAGAACATTTTGGAATTCAGTCCTTTGAGTGTGGATTTTTAACTTTCAGCTTTTTCATTTACCTTTCCAACGTCTTCTGTGCTTCAAACGTGCTATAAGTAGTGTGGATCGCGTTATGGTGTTTTCCCGAGTGTTTATTCCATGAAATCCATCCATCATCTTCAAATCCTCCAAATCTGACATCTCTTTCCGCGGATGCGCCGCGCAGAAGGAGGTGCGCGATCCCTGCGCCGCACCTGGAGGAGTGCGTTCTGTTTGTCCGCGGATCTAATTGCTCCGCGAACGGACGCGGACACAATCGGCGGCTTGTTCCAGCGAGGAGGAGGAGGACTGGCCGAAGGTGTTGTCGGGGAACCAGTTCTCGCTCCATTACCTGCTTCGACGCGTGCACGCCTGATTGTAGATGGAGTAGCGCGCGAAAGCGAAGAGAAGTGGCGTCGAACTTTCTCTTTCACAGCTTGTTTTCATCTCGGCGTCATATCGCCGTTCAGCCTCCTTCTTGCCACTCCTCTTTGGTCGCTGTTTTGGCCCCGATTAATCCGCGTCATGATTTCCTTCGCCTTCTTGTCTCTCTGGGCTAAACAGATCCGGACGCTTGTGTCCACACTGCTTGTTTGAACATCGCGTCGTGCTTGCAGCCATTTGCATGTTTTGTTATGAAGCACGCTTATTGATTGACTGTCGCTGTGCGGATTAATCCCTCTTTTCTTTCTTCATCTAGCCGCTTTTACAGGAAACGGGCTAAGAAGGGCAGATGTACGAGGAGGACGATGACGAGTTCGGAGAGTTCGAGGAATTTGGCGACTTTGCCGGAGCGTCGACGGCGGAAACGTGTCCTGTGAAGCCGAGCCCAGCTGGTGGTGACAACACCTCTGAAGGCAACTGGAAGCAGCCTGAAAACGAGGAAGGTGAAAAGGAGGACTGGGCTGCCGAGTTCCCTGAATTCTCCCCGGAAACGTCGGCTGCGGACAGCTTCGTCAACGAGTCGCCTCACGTCAGCATCGTCCCTACTATCGTGAGTTTAATGGCTTTAGATCTAACTAAAATTAGGCTTCAGGAACATGTTCCTACGATAGAGGGGCTCCTAGAAGAAGAAGATTTTTGGTCCGTGGATTCACAGTGGAACGAAGACGAAGGCATCGACGATGACGACGTTTTCGACATCCTTGCGGACTTGGACATCGATGAGATTTCCGACGAATGTAAAAGGTACTGAAAGAGAGCCAACTAGACTTCAAGGATATCCGGCATTCAGTTCCCTCAAGTTATGGCGAGATCTTCGGATCGTTGAAGAAGCGCTCGCTTTGAAGTTCCAGTGGAAATCGTCCGCGGCCAACACAGTCCTCCTAAGAACTCTGGACATGGATGTGAAAAAGGCCGAAATAAAGAACAGCTACCTGCCTGCGTTTGCACAGCAACTGGTTGGCGACGGCGGGGTCCTGAAGCCAACGCTGCACGCAGTCTCATCCACTGGAGCGGACAGCCCTCCTCAACCGAGCACAGCTGAGGCCTCCTCCGCTACCGTAGCCTCGCTCTCCGTGGAGCCTGTCACTTTTAACTGGTCCGACTCGGGTATGGTGAACCCCCTAACCAGCTCCTGTAAGCTCTAACTGTCCCACACGTGCGTCCACGTTGCGATTTTAGCCGTCACTGCTGCGTCGGAGATGCTTGATTTCGACTTTTTAGTTGCGAATGAACAGAAGGAGTCCAGTGATGGCTCCATTCTCTCTTCTGCCTTGCAGCGCGACTTGGACAAGCTTGGGCTCAATTCCTCCGAGGAACCGGGTAGAGCCGCAGCAACCACGCAGCAGTCTTCGTAAGTAGGACACTACAGTACCCCTTGTCACGGTTTTGCTCCCTTCAGGTCGTGGAACGTGGACGAGTTGCTAAAAAAACAACAAGCCACGCGCCAGGGCTCCCCTTGCGAGATGACGAACGGCAAACTGCCCCAGTCACGATCGCGCAACGAACTCTCGCTGGACGCGCAGGCATTGCACGACAGCCTTCCAGATCTGGACTACATGCTCTCCAACGTGCTCATGTTCCCTCTTCCGAAGACAGCGGGCACTTAGAATCACATGCTTTATACGAGACTTCTAATCACCGCACTTCTTCCACTCCATTCCGGGTATCTCCTCGCGTTCTGACAACCTAGGCTTTCCATTCAGTCGAACGACTGGTTTCTGTGATATTTCTGTGATAGTACTTGTGAGTAAACGTGAAAGCACCAGAAGAGGTGGAGGGACAAGGGGACATCAGACAGATCGGCTTCAGTACGGATCGTCAAGAGTGCAGGAACATGTCCCTTGATGCACAGAGGGGATGGTCCATAAGAAGCTTCTTGATACTACTGTGAGTGGGCCTTGGAGCTGCATGGCTCCTTTTACAGAGACATATCCTTGAGTATCGTCGAGTCTCAACATTCCCATGTTTTGGGTCTTATCTTCTTCACCTCACTCACCTCTGATAGGACATGGGAATATCGAACAGACCTGTTTCAGTGTGAATCATGAAGAATACAGGAATATTGCTGTTTGTTATGTGCTATGAAGAGGTGATTCATAAGGAGCTTCCTGGAAGTCGTGAGGCAGACTTTTGGTGAGACAGTCTCAGTCTACAAAAATCGAGTCTCCTGTCTACCTCGCGTCTCAATTAACCAGTTCTTAAGTCGATTAAGAAAATCAAAACTTTATACATCTTCGGGCTCAGTTCTTAGAAGCTTCTCCACATGGATCATCATCGGAAAAGAGGAATACGAAACATCACAGCCAACGAAGACGTCGCTCGCGTCGACCACACCCACGCGCGATCGTCTGCTCACAGCGGTGTGAGAGACCGCAGACGAACAGAGAAAACGGTTCTGACCGCCGTATTTAAAGGCGGAAATGTCCCTGGAAGTCTTCGATTGCCCCGATGTGGAGGTCTTAATGTACTGGTCGACTAGCCATTGTCCACATTATGGCTTCCTTGGGGTCGGAACTTTTTTTTGGAAACGATTGGTTGGCTTACGACTGCCGCATATTCGGGACGTCCTAACTTCCTCTGTTCAATGCACTTTTGAGGAAGTTTTCATAATGGGCCATTCTGAGGCCTTAAATAGAGCTGTCCTGTATCATGAAGTCACTGTCCTATCAAGGTTGTAGATCGAGTTTTCGCAATTCTTTAATTTATAAATGCCTGCCCCTTTTTATGCTCACCTTATGCTTGTAAGCTTCAAAAGACATTTCTTGAAGACGGTTCAGATAAATGTATATTGGCCTCAAGAGCCACAGTTGGTTTCTTGTAAGTGAACATTGGGAGTTAAAGAAGTCACAGGTTTCTCCACGGGGCGAACACCCTTTATCGCAATTATAATAGCGGAACAATTTACATGAAATGAGTGATCAAACAACCAATCTATAGGTGATATAACGACCGGCGGTCTCCGAAGGGCGGCAGATTTTCAAGACCTGGCCTCGTTTTAGTCCAAAGTAGCGGGCGACCGGGTCGTTTTGCTGGATGCGAGGGAGTTGACTTTCTCTCAAATTACTGCAATTTTAAAAATTATCACTAATTCCTTAAAACATCTGACTTACTATCGAGCAAGGAGTTCTGCCTTCTCATCATTGGTCATGACGACATGTTCCGGGACCAATTCGTGCTCCGTGATGTTGACTAGAAGTTCCGATTCGAGGAACTGTTCCAGCGTATACTTTGGCTGCATGTCAGTAATTGACTGAAGTAACGAATTAGCACAAGTAAGGTATACGCAATTCACACCTGCTTCGCCGAAGGGGTCATCCCCACTTGCACAACAATGATGGCCCTGGTGATGCTCTGCTCTTGCATTTGCTGGCAGATGGCCTTGATCGTCTTGATGCCGATCTTCGGCTCTTCCGGAAAGAAGACGAACAGCTGATCTAGAATGGTACTAAATTTAGGAGAGGCTGGATTTCATAACTAACCTGTTTGATCATCTGTGTGTGCTACTAAGATGGTTAGGTCATTCCTGGAAGGCCGGCCCTCACTCGGTTTGTTGCCGTGTTGCTCAATGAAGCTTTCGAGAGGTTGGTCCAGCTCCTCCTGAGTTACGAGGTAGCCTCGGTCGTGGCACATCTGCATGCAGGTCTTCCGAACGCGCCAGAGCTTGTAGATCTCAACATCGTCGTCAGCCATGTCGAGTGCGATCCTGGATAAATCGTAAAACCGTCAATCAAAATGTTCAAAGGCGACACGACTTCACCAGAGCCAGAGAACCAGCACCAAAGAACTTGGCCGTTTCGAAAAGACCGTTATACATACAGTGTTTAGAACCAGGACCAAAGAAAAAACCTAAATTGGCGTGGCTGCGAGCCACGCCTAACCTAATCCAAGCCGAGTTATTCTAAAATTTTTTCGGGTGAGTAAAATTTAGTTAAGAGCGCCGACTACCGTGGAAATTCCTTCCAAGTATGCAGTTACAAAAGCAATGCTACAGGAGCAAATCGTCCAGGGGGTCGAGAGCAAATCGTCCGCATTCTTGGGAGCAAATCCTCCGCGGGAGCGGGAGTTCCAAGAAGGCGTTTCGAGAAGACCGTTATGCACAATGTTTTCCCGTTAGGACCCCACATACGATAAAGGCAGAAAGTTCCAAACTCTACTTAAAGGGTCGGCCACGATCCTTCGCGTCGGCGTCGTCGTTTTGTGGCTACGATCGTTGGCATCGGCGTTCGACTACTTCCAGAAACAATCTTGCAGACAGTTCAGATAATTTAGTCTTGAGAGCCATAGTTGGTCATTTTCTTATAAGTCTCTCCTTATATGGCACTTTCAAAGGCCTCCGTCCGCTTACTGGATCACGACGATACTCCATCATTGCCCTCCAAAGGATCGCCACGACCGAAAGCCGTCAAGTGGACCATTCTCTCCAACATTTCCCTCTTGGTGTAGGGACTCCAGGACGATCAAAGTTTGTATTCATATTATTATATATAATCTCTCACAGCTATGTGTTTGAAATCCCGCGCAATTGTGAAAATATGGTGAAGGAGGAGTTAACAACCAGACAAGGACATCGAACAGAGGAATAAAAGCATCGAGATCGTGGATCGAGGGGAAGGTTCTTCGGAAAGGTGTGAATAGGGAGAATACTATGTAGCAAACGGGAAGGTGGTCGAGAAGGAAAGGGGACAACAAAATAAATAATCGTGAGCACACCATCGTCGTTCTTTCGTTGCTTCGGTCGAATTCTCGCGCGTCTCTTCTACTAGTAAAGATTTCTACCGTAATCCGAGCACAAGGAGCCGCGTGCTCTCGGTTCGCCGCCTCGGAGGACGGCTCGACGCCTCGGAGGCGGAGCCGTGCCTCACGTGTTCCTGATCTCGCACTGGCTGAGACAAGAGCACTTCTTGACTTTGATGACTCGGCGGACGAGGACAGGCGTGTCCTGTCGGTTCGGGCACTCAAGCTTCACCTGGACTCGGTCGTAGTCGGACGGTAGACATGCCGAGCAACTTTCAAAGGTCGCCTTCAGCTTCTTGGCACGCAGTCGCGGGATGAACACCGACGTACAGGAGCCGTGGCAGTACCTAAACAGAGCGGATCAGTTGGCGAAACCCTAGCCGCGCCGTGTGAAATCGACACCGTCCAACGACGAAGCGATCGGCACTGAGGCGATCCCGTGACCGGGGTTGTCGAAGCCCAAACACGATGGTTTCCGGTTCGGATTTTGTCAGTTTCATGGTGATCTTAATGTGACACCTTTGGAAGGACACGTAGGCTTATCTTATCTTTCACTGAGGTCAAAGACGACCCTTTAGAAGAAGCCCTAACAGATCTTAAAATTCCATCCGAAAAGCTTCCTATCTGGGATTCGACAACCCTACCTGTGACTGACCTGTTGTGGACAACTTTGGAGAGACAACCAGCCATGCGGACGCGCTGGGTGATCTTCACGCCGACGCAGGTGTTCTCGAGCTTCGGAATCTGCTCCCGCGTCGCGATGAAGTTCTCCTTCTGCTCGCCCTTTAGTTTCTTGCGTCCTGCAACGACAATATCGGTAACTCTTACGACTTGGAGGGACAAAGAAACCTGGCCAATTACCCTTTGGACTTCTCCTGTCCCCACCCCCTCCCTCTAGCAACAAATATGCAAAAAATGTGCGCCGCGGCCTGGAGCGCGACTGACCGGCGCGAGGCGCGATAACGCCGCGCTTATCACACGCCTCGACAATGTCGCCGGAGGCGCCAGGGGCGGAAGTGCGAACGCTCCCTCGCCGTGTTTTCTGCGCGTTTCTAAGACGATTAGGGCGTCGAAGCCGATCGCGGTGTTGTCGTCAATGGCACAACAGGCGCTGCAGATTAGCTCTGCTTACCGTAGTGACAGCCGTTCGATGACCATCTACAGAGACGCTGCGGTGGGTGGCGCCCCAGGGTAAACAGGCCTTCCCGCGGAAATTCAAAAACGCTTTGCCCTCGGCAAACTCCGTTTTTGCGGTCAAACGATGCCGTAAAGGCCTCAAAAACGGCGCTTTTTCCGACGACTAATTGCCGCGGCCTTATCGCGGACGGATCGGACATAATTACTCGTCGATTTCGACATGGAAAAAGAGTTTAACTTCGTTCTTCCGCCCGGATCGAATGCCCCCGGGAGGTTTGCAGCGGCCCTCAAGCAATTTGGACGCCGCAAACACGACTCTCCGCTTCTGCGAATATTACAACGCTCCGTGCGGAGAGTGAGGACGATTCTCCGTAGGTTATGAGTTGGAGATGAGTTTGTTGTGACAACTGACAACGCCGCCGCTGGGAATGTCCCAAAAACGAGGAAATATCAGATTTTGAGCGCATCGATCGCTTGAAGAAGGGGCGAAGGAGGCGACTATGGGAAAGTGTCCAATTGGGACCTTCCCAAGATGTAAAAAGGGACTGTAAGACGGTTGGGCTTCCAGGATCTCTAGATCACCTCTACTACAACCAAAAAATCACATCTATCCCCACTACCTGACCTGAAGGGATCGGAGGCGCCAAAGAGACCCGACCGAAGAATAGGGCCCATGATAAGAGGTCGTAAGCATCGATTGTTCAGAATCCGACTCACCTCGTCTCTCGTTCTTCTCTTTTCGATTCCTGTGCCTTTGGACCCACTTCTCTTTGCGTTGGACCTGCGAGTCCAGCGGAGGCTCTATGACCCGCTCCGCCTTGAGACTGTCGAAGGCCTGTCGGCCGAGGATCTGAATCGCCGTCAGATTCTGCGACCGATTCGCTGGAGGCTCGAGTGAGTACTCGTAAGGGTTCGCGGAGCCGTCCTGGTGGGCCCGGGCCGGCGCCGAGAGTGTGAACAGCGCCAGAAGGGCCAGGAGCAGGAGCCACCGGGCGAAGGGTATTCTGGCGATTCTGGGGGCACAGGAAGAAGGCCGGGAGGAGGCAGGCTGGCCGCCAGTCATCGTGTCGTCGGCCGTGCACCGTCGCGGAATGGGGGCCGAGTTCTCCGGAGGCTCTGAGGACATTGGTCGGGCCAAACTCCACCTCCTGCAGACTCGGGACTCGGCGCGCATCGTCTCCTTCTTGTCATCGCCGCCACAGCCGACGGAGCTGCTGCTGCACGGCGCCGCGCACGGCGCTTCGGACGGGCCGAAGGGGGCGGAAGCCGTCGTCTCCGGCGCAGAAGCCACGAGAGGGTCAGGCTCAGGGTCGCTCGGGGAGGACGACCGTCGAGTTGAGGGGGAGCGGGGGGCACGCGGAGCACAATCGTGAAGTGCTGGCGAAGGCGGCGAAGGCGCGATCGTGGTCGCTGCTGGAGGCCTGAGGCGTTGATGGCGTTCGGTACGCACCGCGAAAACAGATCGGCGATTATTGAGCGACCGCGAAGGTGAAGAAGATGAGCGGAGCGGAGGAAGGAGCGCCGGGCGACGCCGTTGATAGCCGGCGGCGCCTTCGTCGCCAGAGATACGGCCGCGGCCGTGATTATTGTATCGCGGCTCCATAGCCACTCACTCGCCAGTCGCGTCTTCACTTCGATCAGTGATGGCGGCGTCGGCCTGCGTCGACGTCGACGTGATAGGCGATTGATAAAACTCTCCGATCACCAGCCGGGCGCCATTTCTTCTTCTTCGCCCTCCCGAGGCCGCGCTCCCGCGGATATTGCTTATGGGGAAAGCTAATAATTGCTACGCGTTCCGTTCAAGCAATGGTTGGTTTTCGCCAGAAGCACGATCCGCTACCGTAACCCTACCCTCGTCTCCACCTTCTCCGCACCACTGGTAAGCTCATTGGTCAGGGCTCTTCGTGAAGAAGGTCGAAAAACTGCGTTTAGCTCTTCTTCAAGGGGGTTGCAGGTTGGTCTCTCCATGGGGACTAGGTTGCCCGCATGGAATTGAGAAGGTGGGTAGCCACGTCGTCGTAAACATCACCATTTCCCACCGTTTCATGTGTTTACGAGCGAGAGGAACCAGGGCATGCACGGCTTGATGCCACACGTGGTGGAACCCTCTCTGTGGACCAAAGACCCTAAAACCCACCAACTTCTCCAAAGACCCCAGTTACTTCTTATGATAAGGTCATCACAGTGGTGTTCTTAGAGGGGGCGTACTTGTGGGGCAGGTGGACCTCGGTCACCGAAAATTAGGCACCACTCGGCACCAAGTGTTGTGTAAGTTTGCGACATGGCGAAGAGCTTCGCAACGCGAGGAACGTTCCTTCGGCTGCAAAACGGTGGAGAAGAGATAAGACACTGCCCAAATAGAGGTCTTTATTCGTTGCACTTGCTGTGGACACAGTGAACCGCCGCAGCGCCCGCCGTCGAGTAATCACACAGAGACACATACTCGCTCAGTACTTCTGCTTGGCGAACGCGCCGAACGGGTCGGGACAACGCGAGAAGTCTTGGTCCTCGCGAGCGGCCCAGTAGTCCGCGCCTTCCTCATCGATGTAGCGGTAGCGGATGTGGCCTCCTTCGACGAAGCGCTCGAACCAGAGGGGATCCTCCAGTGGGGTCGTGTGGGCCGATGGCATCACGTTGCCGTTGGAGTTCCCATTGCCGTTGTCGCAGTCCTGGTAGGGTCCTTGAGCGGTACAGGCGACTCGGCGGGTGAACTCGTGTCGGAGGTACTTCTCGTGCTTTCGTTGGGCCTTCGCGAACAGGAGGTTTGCTTCGTCGTCGGTTTCGGCTGAAAGTGGAGCAAATAAGATCACAAACTAAGCCAAAAGGACGAAAAAAGGAGCCCCAAGAAGATCATGGTATCATATAGAGATAGAACGCACCTTCATGGGCTCGACGCAAGTACTTGACGTCTGCGCGAAAACGCGAATCCGTCGGTGGCAGACAGAGTATCTCCTCATGTGAGTACTTCAGACGCGCGTCAGGCTTTAGGTTCTTCAAGAGAACAAGCCCGGCGACGAAGGGTTCCCTGATCGGCGAACGCACGGGACCGGGTCGGAGTTTGGGAGGTTGGAAGACTCCGTTGATGGATACGTTGAAGTCTCCATTCAAGCCGATAAACCGAGACCTGCAAAGAGCCGAATTATCTCCTTCTTATCCTCTTAATCTTACCGTTCGCGGTTGTAGACCATAGCGTGGAATGGCGTACGTGCCGTTGCGTCGGACTCCTGGAAGACGAGCCATCCGTTATCGCCACGCTTATTCCTTACGACGAAGGAGCCGTCCACTGCGGCTCCTCTCTTCTCCGAGGAGTCCGTAGGCTTGGTACAAGTGATCTTGAGCCCGTCAAAGCTCCAAGAGACTTCGTTCTCCGTCTTGTCGAACACAATGTTCCCTGCGCCCGTGGGAAGGACCGTGAACAGCTTCCGGCGGCGCTCGAAGTTGGACTGGAGCCGGAGGTTCTGTTGGAAGTGGAATCCGGGTGCCATCAGGGATATGGCGGTCACGTCTGCTTCGACCTGTTCAGCGAAGAAGCGCCATGGATGTACTTCGTTCCCCGAGAGCTCGAAGGTCTCTCCGAGGACGGGCATGAAGGCGTGGACGGTGGCGTTCTTCTGGAGGTCATGCACGAGGGCGATGACGAAGGCGGCGGTGAACGCCGTTTGCTCGATCATGTCTTCCGTGTCCTCTGCCCGCAGGAGCACGTCCGCGTGGAGGGTCATCTGGGCGAGCTGCTCGAAGAACGAAGTCGGAGCCATGGACTTGATCTGAAATAAAATCGGCTAGTACAGGAAGCTCCAAAGAAAAGAATCGCCAGAATACCCCCCGAAGCCTTTGCCTGGTGGCTCCTGTTACTGGCCCTGCTGGCGCTCTTCACACTCTCGGTGCCGGCCCGGGGACTTTAGAAGAATTGAAGGACAGTAGACCAGAAGGTCGTGCTAGTGGAGTTTGGCCCCACCAATGACTGACGGCCAGCCTTCCCCCTCTCGGCCTTCTCCCTGTGACCCAAGAATCGCCAGAACACCCCCGAAGGCTCCTGCTGGCGCTGTTCACACCCTCGGTGCCGGCCCGGGCCCACCGTAACACCTGTTATGATATTTTACATTTCGACCGGATGTCGATTCCCATTGTGCTTACCGGAAACGGCGCATACAGAATGTCGTCGTTATTGATATTGTTTCGATTTGCATATTCCAGGTCCACAGCCAACGCGCTGCTGACCCCCGGCGTCACTGTCCTTCCCTTCCCACCGTCGGCTGTCTTCCTGTTCGCCGTTTGGCGCATCCTATAACGCGCCGTCTCCTCAACGGGAGTGAGAGACGCGATCGCTAAAAGCCAAAGATCACCTCATGTGCGGGGGAGGCGGGCACTTACGGGCGAAGCTCAAGTTGCTCGAGTAAGGTATTTTCAAGCATGCCGGGGCGTCCGGCTCCGGGAGGAGCGGGTTGTCCGTATTGTCTTGCGATGAGAAGTCGTTCCTGAAAGAGTCAAAACACAACGCATGGACAAAACATCGGACACTCACGAGTCGCTGTCCGACATCTTCTATTGCGACCGTATTCGAGATGTTCTTCACGGGGAGTGAGGGCCAAAGGGCGCCTCAGCAGACGATGCATCCAGTAGACAGACTGCTTTTTTGTCTGGTAAGGGTCGGAATGTCTAAGTAGCCCTTAAGTGCGTCCGTCGGGCGGCCTGTCGGACCAGCCGACTGTGGAGGAGCAACACCAAGTGCATCTATACAGCTCGGGTGGTCGCGGGTTCCTGAAAATATGAGTTTGAAATGTGACCGGTATGTTGTAAAGCCGAAATGTAGACCACATTCGCGAGGCAAAACAAAATTAAACGGGTCTTAGCATGGCGGAGTTAATACCCCTACAGTAAATGTGGAGGACCGACCTGTGACATTGCAAGAATCCTAAATCTGAACAGCAAAAAAGTCCGAAAAATTCGAACGTGTGGATTCGTATAAATTCGAGTGTATTGGATTCTATGACCTTATACTTGTTCCGTCTCTTCAGCCTTTCTTGCCGCCCAAGAATCGCCATGTGCACGCATAGATTCGAACTTTGATCACCAAATATCGATTCGCATTGTGAAAATACAAAACACACCCAAATACAGAACATGCGCTTCTTAGGAAAGTGAATAGCGTGAACTTTGACTATTTCGAAAGGGCCAGTCATGTGAGAAAAAACGAATGCCTTGGCAGGAGGTCGTCTCAGAGCGAAAATGCCTTTAAGTGCATGTCTTTGAAGTTGTCACTGTCAAAATTCCGATGTTCGAATATGCTCGATTCAAGATCGGGTGTCCTGGTCGTCTAAGGGCACCAACACCATTGAAAGTGCATAAAAAAAGACGCCAAACGCTTGAACTTTCCATAATGAATGCCGATTTTCTATCTCTACTGACAATCTTTTGCTCCTCCCTCTTCGGCTGTCTACGCCTACCTTCTTGAGGCCCCAGACCACATATATAGGTGCATGTGTGTAGATCGGCTGCTCTATATGGAGAGGCCGGTAGTCCATCCAGTTGCAGAATCACCGGACATGGACTGTCTAACCAGCTACTGAGTCAGAAGCGGCGGATAGGGCTCTTAGTCAGCGTCATCAAAGGGCCGCCGATTGGCGTGCCTTCGAGATCCGTCGCCGTGCAGATCTGTGCGGGTTCCGTGGCGCTTCGGCCGTTGTGCCCTTTGGTTGCGCGCTGTCACTTGATTCATTTTCGCTCTCAGCGCACTGTTGCGCACGGTCGGTCCCGAGCGCTTTGTCTCCGTCTTCATTCTTCCCGTCGCGGCGCAGCTTCGCCACCCGTCCCTGTGCCCACCTCACCGCACCCGCTCGCCACCATGTTCAAGGATTCGGACACCAGCAGCCTGGTCGCGACCGCGGACAAGAAGAAGCGGCGCTTCCTGAGGCGCAGAAAGCCGCACACCGAGAAGAAGATCGTCCTGCGGAAGCGCCTTGTGGAGAAGTCCGGCTACATCAACTTGCGTATCCAGTCCACCCAGCGCTACTACAACTTCATCCGGTAACTTTGAAAGGGACAAAGAACACAGAGGGGGATTTTCGATATTTGGCTGGAAGACGGGCATAAGTGGACGACTTTTATTCATATTTCACAGTGCCACGAAGGGAAGACCCAAAAAATTGCTTTATTTAACAGGACCGGGACGCCATTGTATTCCAGGCTATTGTCTCCGATCATATGACTGTCTGTCGGTATTGATTCTTTTTAATGCGGAATTTTCTGGAATTTTTTTCTGCTGCCTTAGAACTAGACGAAAAACATACATAAAAACATCAGCCTTGACAGAGGTATTATCAGGTTACTCATTTAAGTGTTCCACACTATGGTATGTTTCTACTCTGTACTCCTTTCTAAACTTATCCATAAGAACTAGGAAGTGTTTATCAGAACTGAAGTACACACCACAAGCTCCACCTCCAAAAATGATTTCTAGTTGATTTCTTTTTTGGGAGTCGAGCCAGGTCCATCCCCACCTACCGTAGTCTGACTATATCTCTCTAGCGACTTCTACACGTCGCTTCTGGCGCTGAAATGGCGCTACATTGTGCTCCTCTACTTCTCCACCATGACCCTCATGTGGTTCCTCTTCGCATCCGTATACCACATGATCGCCCTGAACCACGGTGACTTTGACAAGCGCGACAAGAACACGCCTTGGACGCCCTGCATCCTGAATGCGCCCACTTTCACCGACATGCTCATCTACTCGTTTGCTACGCAGTCCACCGTTGGTTACGGTTACAGGTGAGTCCTTGTTTTTCGTTCTTAAATAACTTTCCCTCTCTTCAGGCACATGAGCAATGAGTGCCTCGGCGTCGTCTTCTCGAGCATGATGCAGCTCCTCCTGGGAACCCTTCTGCACGGCCTCATCACCGCATTCGTGATCAACAAGCTGGCGCGTCCCACGAAGCGTACGGCGACGCTCATGTTCAGCGAGAAGGCGGTGATCGCGAAGAGAGACGGGAAGCTCTGCCTTATGATCCGCATCGGCGACATGCGCAAGACTTGTCTCGCCGAAGCACACGTCCGCATGCAGGTGAGGAAGAGAGTGATCAATAAAGGAAGAAGGGTGTCAGCTACTTGAACTGGCGCTTGCTCGCGACGCGGTGCATATCAGCGATGGGCACGAGCCTCGGCGCCAGCCAAGGTCCCGCGAGTGGGTACTGTATAACCTTGTTTGTTCAAGCAGGCACGAAGACGTCGTCCATTGGTCTGCGAAGATGCCTCCTTAAGCAAACAAGCCCTACTGTACCCCTCGCTCCCGCCCTCCTCGTAGAGTGCAGCGCTAAAACCTGTTTTCAGCTGATCAGAAAGACGGTGACCTACGAGGGCGATATGCTACCGTACCACCAGTTCGAGATGGACATCGGCTACAAGCAGGGTCTTGATCGTGTGATGGTCATGTGGCCGATTACGGTGGTGCACGAGATCAACGAGGAGTCGCCCTTGTACGATTTGTCCCGGGAAGAACTGGAGAATCCTTCCACGCGTTTTGAGATCATCGTCATCTTGGAGGGCGTCGTCGAAAGCAATGGATCCACGACCCAGGCGCGCACCAGCTACACCCCCGCGGAAGTGGTTTGGGGCAAGAAGTAGGTCATTTTACTCTAATCTTAGAGCTCGAAATCGTTAGATGCTAAGGGTCTTAACCGCTTCTTCTTCAGATTCGAAAAAGTGTGCAGCTACCATCGCAAGGACGGCAAGTATATCATAAACCTCAAGAAGTTCAACAGTCTTCTTGACGCCAAGAAAACGCCTAACATGTCAGCCAAGGAACTCGACGAACTCGGGGTGAGGTTCTTCTTTCCCAGAAGTGATTCGGGAACCCTTTTGGGGATCTATGGTCAGCTTCAGAGAAAAACCTCTTCTGCCCTTCTTTGGGTCTTTCCAGCATTGCTCCTAGAACTTTCTCTTTCACTGTCCAAAACGTTCTCGGTCACAGTGCTTGGAGTCTCGATCTCGGAGCGAAATCTACGATATCGAGGCTCTAGGATATTTGAGATCGGGAACGCTGCCTACCCCCACTGACGTTCCCCGTAGCCCGACGAACAGCTCCTCGACACTGAAACGACTTTTGACGAGATGAGCTTGATGAACCAGACCACCATCCACGAAGTGGAGCCTCCTCGAGGATGCCTCTTCGACACCCAGTCGACCAAGTCCGTCTCCGTCCAGATCGAGTCCGACAGCGACGACGACGACGACGACAGCGACGAGATGGACAAGATCGAGGAGCTCCCAGACGACTTCGAGAAGGTAACGCCCTCTCTCGGGAGCTCTCGCCATCGCCCTCTTCCAGAATCACCTCTCGCCCTCGTCCAGCCGGAAGCAGTATGCCGGCCAGATCCGCCGTGAATTTGACATGTTCTAAGCAGTTGTCCGGTAGCAGCAACCATGTATCCCTCTATAGCCCTCTTCCGCGACTTCTCCATACCGGTCTTCCCTATCTCATCTGTTCCCGGTTACCTTCTTGCTCTGAGTTGCCCAGTGAATGTTCGCGCACGGATTGCGCCATGTTTAACTCGTTCATGCTACTCCAATAAATATGTCAGTTGTTAGATCACAGAGCTGAGTTGAGGGTCACATTGGGCAAGATGGTCAGCCGAATGGAAGTTCCGCATTTGGAACAACTTTACGGTTTTTATGCCACCGGTTTGGACCGGAGGTCATCTCCCGAAGGATCCAATTCAAGCCACGGCCTGTCTTGCTATCGATCGGTTTCGAGGGCGGAGGCGAACAGAACGTTCACAGCCATGTTCTTCGACTTCTCCTTCTCGTTCGAATCCAGATGTCCAGAAGAACTTTGCAGTGGTTCTATGCGGATTTTCTAGGAACAAGCGGAACAATTGTGGTCCTGCGAGGAATTTCCTGATTGTAGCAAATCCTACAGGCGGACGTCGTCGCCTCCAAAAGCAAGCGATGCCAATCGGCGGAACTGGCGGTGCCGCGGCTATTTACGTAACAGTGCCGTGAACACTTGTTCACTTGTGGAGCGGTTCCTCGCATTGTCCTGACGAGCGCGTGGAAGTCCTGAAATGCTCAGAGCCATTGTTAGAGGCCCAGATTCGCGATTGGGAGCCTCCCCAGATTACCGTAATCTGGCGACGAGCAGAAGGTGTCAGAAGCACTTTTAATCCGACAGAAATTGTTATGAAGTGTTCGCTGATGAGATGCCCTTGACCCTGTGACCAATCGGAAACCGCTCTGCCCTGACTGATAAGGCGACCCCCAGCTCTCGCGCGCTCGTTCGAGGAATGTTTGTCCAGCCGCGTCACTCCAATTACAAATGCGCGCTCGTTTGTTTGAATTCTGATACGATTCGCCCATTAGCACACAATTGGAGATTCGTGAGAAGAACGCGTCATTGTCGAAGCGGAGCAGGAATCAATGGTTTCCGTCGCCATCTTGTGATTCACACGTGTTTCCGATCCTACGTGTTTTTTGTGTGTTTACATGTGGTGGTCCGTTTCTTCCCGATTTAGAAACCTCTGGCTACTTCAAACTCGTTTCTGCAACGTCGGAAGAAGAGTACATAGGAATTGATGGTTTCCTGTGCCATCTCGTGATTCCTACGTGTTTCCGTCTGCTTGTTGTGCGCCATGTGGATCCTTTGATGGGCGATTTCGAAACCTCTGACTAATACCGAATTCCTTTAGAATGTGTAAATCACGTTCTACAAACTTCCTTACTTGAGTGTCCATAGTCCTGGGTGGGCCTTGAGAAGAAATGGCGGACCTCGGTCTCGTGCATATCTTCTTCTTGAAACTGAAAATATCTGTTTTTATGTTTAATGTACTGCGGTCGCTATGTAAGTGAAAGTCGTCTTTTCACGTTCCTCCTATGTTTTTTGGTACGATACAGAAAGACTCCAAAATAAGCGGTGTTCTCGAAATCCTGAAGGACTCAGAAAAGAGCTCTTATTAAAAGCCTCGATATGAGCCACCATGGAGCAGATGGTTTCGCCATCTGTCCTGCAAATGTCCCAATCTAATCCCGCCTATCATCCTGTTGTCGGGCGTGATGCGCTTGTGACTCGGCTTTTATTGATGTTTACTTTTGTGTCATTGGTCTGTCTGTTCTACTCGTGTCTCAGTTTCGCGCCTCTCTGGTAGTAAACGGCGCTTCATTTTTTCCGTATGGATTCAAAGGCTTAAAGACTAGGAAGGTTTTCTATCTAAATCCATTCCTGGTTTTTGATCATTGCCATGTGTAAATTTATGTATTCCCCATTCGCACTTTCTTTATCGCGTCACTTCTCACTATTTATCGTGCTTCTCGATTTCATAACCTCTGACAAATTCTGAATTCCTCCGTTCTCCCAGTCGTCACCGCCGCGATCTAATCAGCTGTCCCTTTCAAAAACGTCTTTTCCTTTCCCTGAATCCAATTTCCCAGCCATTACATCGACTCTCTCGGCGTCGTTGTTGACAAGCATATTACATCTCCCGCGGCTATTTCGGACGGCCGATGACGTCGGCAGCGAAGTGAGCACGTCACGCGGGCCTTTTTTTAGCACCCGACGAGGCTCCGCCTCCTTGGCTCACTTTGGGAAACTCGTGAGTGGCTAACAGTGTTTTGGCGACCGCTGTCGATGAATGACACAGCCGTTGCAGGGTCGGCCGTTGTTGTTACTGCTTTTTGGTCCTCTATGTCGCGCTCTTTCCGATCGATCGACACCGCGCCGTATTGTTTACGCTTTCGTGATGCTAAAAGTGCATTTTTTGCAGGACTAACCAGTGAATGCATCAATCTCCCCCTGCGCAAGTGTTGCCGTCGTCGAAGTTGCGCCTGACCCTTGCCGCAAAGTAAGTCCAACAGTACGGTGTATTTATAGGGTTGTCCAATTGAGAAGCGCCTATTAGGAATTCCGTGATTTTAAATCGAATCTGATCAAATCAGTTAAATTTAACAACTCCAAATTGGACGACCCTACCTTTCCCTCTTTCAAATCGCTTGTCCTCAAGTTGTCATTTTAAGGGATCTTAAAGATCTTGACTTCTTCTCGAAAAGCGACCCGATATGCGTCGTGTATTTGACTTCCGGAGCTGCGCGGGGCTCCTCCCGAACCGTGGAGATCGGAAGAACCGAGTGCGTGATGAACTGCCTGAATCCTGAATGGGCGAAGACGTTCCTCGTCGACTACTTCTTCGAAGAAGTCCAAAAAGTGCGATTTGAAGTGTAAGTCCCGCTTCTTATGGGTCCTTATTCCTTTGTTTTGTTTCAGATACGACGTCGATTCCAAGTCGAAGAACCTGAAAGACCATGATTTTATCGGTCAAGTGGAAACAACTCTGGGAGAGATCGTCGGATCGCCTGGAAGCACCAAGTGGCTGACGCTCCAGTAAGTCCTAAGCTTTCTTATGTGGTTATGGTGGACGCCACTTTAGAGGGACCGGGAAGTGCGGAAGCTTGAAAGTAGTCGCCGAGGAGGCTGACGAAACCACTAAGGAGATCCTGATTCTCAAGTGTAGGGGTGTCAAGCTGGACAAGAAGGACTTCTTCGGAAAGAGCGATCCCTTCCTCAACATCTACCGTATCAACGATGACGGATCGTAAGGCTTTATATTTAGTACCTGTGGTAATCACTGATTTCTGCAGAAAAGTGCTTGCACACCGAACGGAGTTCATCAAACGCACTTTGAACCCGAAGTGGGTCCCCTTCGAGATCAATTTGCGGCAACTCTGCTTCGGCGATAGGACGAGGAAGTTCCGAATTGAGTGCTTCGACTACGACAACGACGGTGGACATGACCTGATCGGAACCTGTGAGACGACCTGCGACCGTCTGGTCTTCCAAGAAGATCAAGAACTTCCTGTTGGTTTTTCGGTGGCTAGTCATAGTGTAACATCCCGAGTTTCAGCTCATCAATCAGAAGAAGAAGGATAAGAAGGGCAAGCGGTACAAGAACTCCGGGACTTTGGTGTTCGAAGTGGCGAGGACGAAGCGCTACTTCTCCTTCTTGGAGTACATCACTGGAGGGTAGGTGGCTATATCAGTTTGAAACTATTTTCTAAGTACTTTTGGTTTATGGAATATTAAGTTTCTTGAGTAGCAGTGTCATATCTGAGCTTTTAGAACCCGCTTGGACTTCGCCGTGGCCGTCGACTTCACCGCTTCCAATGGTCAAGTGAACGACCCACGCTCCCTCCACTACATCGGAAGCTCCCTTAATGAGTATCAAATGGCGATCCGAGCTATAGCGGACATCTGCGCCCCCTACAACCCCAGCCAAGTCTTCGAAGCCATGGGATTCGGGGCTATGGTGCGCGGGGCCCGAACAGTTAACCATTGCTTTCCTCTGGTGGGCTATACTACCCATTATGATTCTTAACTTGTATGAATTCCAGAATCTTTCGCACGACAACTTCAATGTCCAGGGCGTCGACGGCCTCATGTCGGCCTACTCGCATTGCCAAAGCGGATGCCAGCTCTATGGCCCCACGAACTTCTCCCCGGTCATCTTGAAGATGCTGGACAAGGTGTCCCGCTTCCCATCTGACGGGAGTCGCTACCAAGTGCTTCTGATCGTCACTGACGGAGTCATCTGTGACTTCGACCAAACCGTCAGCTCCATCATAACTGCCTCTCACCATCCCCTCTCGATCATCATAATAGGTACTTGGATCTTTTAAGTATTCCACTGTTTGAGTTTGTTTAGGTGTTGGCCAAGAAGACTTTACGAAGATGGACGAACTGGACTCGGACGATCAGCTCCTGAGCTTGAATGGGCGCACGGCAAGCAGGTAGGCCCACCTTTATTATGTTTACCCCAATAACTTGGAACCTTCTTCAGAGACATTGTTCAATTCGTCCCGCTCCGCGAATTCCTCGGAAAATTCGGCCTCAACGGAGCCTACGGACCCACGGCTATGGCCCGCCTGGCGAAGGAGGTCCTCGCCGAAGTTCCCGACCAAGTCACCTCCTACATGAACAGTGTCAACATCGAACCTAAGAAGAAGGAGCAGCTTCAGATGCCCTTGAACCAATCTAACCATCAGCCAGTCAACGCCACTCTCGTGGGCTCTCCTAATCACCAGTACCCTGACCTCGCCAGTATGCACATCGCATCGCAGCCTCCTACGGCTCCTCCTGTTGAAAGTGGCCTTTAAGTGCCGTTACCATATCTGTACAGTTGTATCAATTGTTGTTGTTCTGTTTATTTGTCCTTACCGAAGAAGATGCATTTGCTCGCCGCCTTCTTTCGTCTTCTTAGGTCAAGTACCTTATGATATACCTCTGTTTGTATTCTGAACTCTTGTACGGTCGCAGTGATAAAAAAAAAATAAAAAATAGCTAAACTCCATTTTCCAATTTCTATTTTGCGTGTGTTAGGAGGGCACAAGATTCCTTGGAGATTTTCAGAGTACTTTTTTATGGAACTTTTATTGGATTTGGTAGCCGGTCAGATGTAATCAACCTCTACTTCTTCTATGCGGTCTATTTTTAAACTACTAACTGGCTTTTTAAATGAAGCCTTGGGCTCTAAGACCGTGTTTATCTTATGAAGTCTTGGTGACATCGCCTCTCCTTTTTCTTTACGAATTTATCCTTTTCGGTCGGTTTATTTTGTGAATTTTCCTCGAAACCGGCTTGGACTAACGACTTCTTCTATGCTACTTGTAAACCTCTACTAAATACTCTACTTGATATACTTCTTTTGTCTTTGAAACCTTGGCATCGTTTTAATTACCATCAACATGGGAAGATCCTCTCAATGCTTCTTCACGAAATCCACTCGATTCCCTCAATGCGTCTTGCTTTTTCAATTAGTTGCTCAGTGGGTAATTTTTGTGTATTTTTTTCGGTCGAAGCCGTTGGCCCCTCCAGAAGGTCGCTACGCTCCTGTTGCTTGTGACAAATGGGCAATTTTCGACGCACTTTGACCATTGAGTAAAATCCATTTTTTGCTTATGAAATCCTGGCGTCATCGCCCTTTGTTCCTGTGAGTCACGCCTTCTGGTCGCTGGCCACGTGACGTGGGCCGAATCATGGCCCCACGTCATTGTGTCGTAACTGTTGACGCTCCAATGCAAGTTAAAAGTAAGCCAGAACCTTGGCCTCGGGTATCGATTGTTAGTTTGTCATTGCGCCTCCGAATGCTGTTTTCGCCGGGAAAACAGACGTTTAGTTGCCATCATTGTTGGTTGCCCGAGTCGACGCGGATGTCCCTTCTTGGACCGTGAGCCAACTGGTCTTCTTTTCAGAAAAAATGCAGAATCCACAATATGGATTTGGTCCCGCCGTGATGGATACGAATGTGCCTTCTCCAGGCAGCGACCTTTGCAGCAAGCTTCGCCTGACTCTATCCGCTAGGTAAGTTGATTTTCAAGGCTTCCTTCTAGGGTTCCTCAGAAACTCCCTATTTGTTGAGTGGCCGAGTGAATTCATGATTATTTTCAGAGGACTTCGCGATCTGGACTACTTCTCGAAAAGCGACCCACTCTGCGTCGTCTACATGCTTCGTGACGCGCACATCTCCAAAGCCAGGAAGGTGGAGATTGGCCGGACCGAAATTGTGAAGAACTGTCTCGACCCCGAGTGGAATCGCACCTTCGTGATCGACTACTACTTCGAGGAGAAGCAGCCCATCATCTTCGAGGTGTTCGACGCGGACTCCAAGTCTCAGTGCCTGGCCGACCACGATTTCATTGGATCTGCGGAGACTACCGTAGGAGGTTAGTGTAGACGAATGACGCCCTAGTTGACTCCCTCCTCTTTCAGATATCGTCGGAGCGCAGGCGTCCACGAAATTCATCAAATTGGTCAACAACAAACACACCGGACCCTACACGAAATGGGGCGAGCTGAAGATCGTCGCAGAAGAAGCCGACGACGCGGTGAAGGAAGTAGCGATGATCACGTGCCGTGGAGTCAAGTTGGACAAGAAGGACTTCTTCGGAAAAAGTGACCCCTTCCTCAAATTCTACCGTTTAGCCGAGGGCAACTCGTAAGCGATCATCCATTGAGCCTTCTCAAAGTCTCCTATATTCCAGGAAGATTCTGGTCCACCAAACCGAAGTGATCAAAAGGAACTTGAACCCGAAATGGAAGCCCTTCGAAGCGCCTATGCAGCGCCTCTGCATGAACAACCCAAACAACCGTCTGCGGATCGAGTGCTTCGACTACGACAAGGACGGAGGGTATCGGTCGAGCGCAAATAGGAAATAATATAAAAGTACAGTTTAAGCCATGACTACATCGGTTCTTGTGAGACGACTTTCGAGAGACTCCGCACCAAGGAAGACGTCGAGATTCCGGTAAGCATACGGTAGTGCTACTGGTGATTACGCCATTGTAGCTGATCAACGAGAAGAAGCGAGAGAAGAAAGGGAAGAAGTACAAGGACTCCGGTCGCCTGGTCTTTGACTCCGTGGCCACAAGACGCCACTACACCTTCATCGAGTACATCACGGCCCAGTAAGGAAGAAGCTTTCTTGACAATCACTGGATTACTGTATTGCAGGACCCGCCTGGACTTCAGCATCGCCATCGATCTCACCGCTTCAAACGGCAACCCATTGGTCCAAAGCTCGCTCCACTACATCGATCCCACTCGATGCAACCAGTATCAGCTGGCTTGTCGTGCCATCGCCGAGATCCTCGCCCCCTACAACCCCACGAGGACGTTCGAAGCCATGGGCTTCGGAGCGAAGATTCCGCCTCAAGGACAGACCAGCTTCTGCTTCCCTTTGAACATGCCCAGCGGCTTCCAAGTGTCCGGAGTCGATGGGATCATGAATGCCTACGCTTCTTGCATTCGGCAGGTGCGCCTCTTTGGCCCGACGAACTTCTCGCCCGTCATTAACCGCGCCGCCGATATTGTAAGTCCACTAAAGCCCCCTTCAAAGCATCGTTACATATCTTTTTCATAGGCTTCTTGCTATCCCAAGGACGGCTTTCGCTACCAGGTACTTCTCATCATCACCGATGGGATCATCTCCGACTTCGAACCCACCATCCACGCTATCATCGGCGCTTCTTACCTTCCGCTTTCCATCATCATAGTCGGCGTTGGCAATGACGACTTTTCTCGCATGGAAGACTTGGATAGCGACTCCCACTTGTTGACCCTGGACGGCCGGACAGCCCAACGGTGAGCTTGAAGCAATTGCTGGTCTTAATTTTGAGTGTTTTAGGGACATCGTTCAATTCGTGGCGCTCAGAGACTTCCTGAGCAAGTACGCTAACGCCAACGAGATCTCCCAACTGGCGCTGCTGGCCAAGGAGGTCCTCGCTGAAGTGCCCGCGCAGGTGGCCTCCTACATGAACCAGAACGGAATCGTTCCCAAACCTGTCGACCGATCGCAGATCCAGCCAGAAGCTCCCATGTACCCGCCGGTGAACCCGCAACCAGCCCCAGTTCCCATGAGCCAGCCTGCTTATCCCGCGAATCCAGCTGAATTCATGCCGCAGCCACAGCTTCCTACAGCTCCGTCGGCACCTCCAAACTTCTAACTGTGTTTCCTGCTTCGAGCCTCAGGAGCGAACTGCCACTGTGATGTACGATCTCAACAATATTTTCCGCGTACTGGCAAATAAATATTTCTGAGTATAGAGTATCTCTTTGGTGTAAGCCAAGCAAGCTTGGAACACCAGGTTCTTGAGACTGTGGATCTTTCGAGATTTGTTTCATGCAGGGTTGAAGTTTTCAGAGGTGTTTCCTTATCCAAACTCGCCTGATAACGCAATTGAAGACACCTCTGTGCGAAGTCCCAATCAGGAATTTGAACTCCCGTGGTTCAAGCTTCATCCGTAGGCCGTTGTCACCCTCTTCAACGCACTGCAAGTCGTAGAGTCTTAGAACACCCAGGAGTTGGTCATGTTGGGAACCATACAGAAGGTTGATGGTGTTACATTTCGTAGATTCTGATGACACTCTCCTTTCCACACTCCCGTCCCAAATTGGCACAATTTCGACGCGACGCCAGTAAATGTCATATGAGTTTGAATTGTCCTATTTAGGTTCAATCGAGCTTCTCCTTATATCCATTGCCAAGGTGTGTCCGAAGAAATGATCAACGAGGAGGAGCTTGATGCTTCAAGGACTACTACAGAAGCCAACAGTCGGTCCGACGACGACTCTGACATTGAGATCGTCGGGGAGGTCATCCGCCCCATCTGGGGACGGAAGAGACGGGCGAGTACCATGGCTACGGGGAGCGGCACCAGCGAAGACCCAGTCACCATCTCAATGCTGGGCTTCGTCGACATCCAAGGAGAGGTCACGTCCCTGGAGGATCCAAACCCCAAACGGCGCGCTGATTCCTCCTTAGATGAGTATCTCCACGAGAAGGAAATGGAGGTCAAGGAGCTCAAGGAGCGACTCGAATCCTTCCGGCGCTCCACAGAAGAAACGCTTCACTGCTCCATCTGTCTTGGAACCCTCCACCGCCCGGTGGTTTTGGCCCCCTGTGCGCACAGATTCTGCTCCAGTTGCGTCGATCGGTTAGCACAGCTACTAGTGACGGAGGGCTGTGTCAGGTGTCCTCAGTGCCGGATGGAGATCACGAGGCTGACCAAAGACGCCTTCGCCAATCAACTCGTCGAGAACTACTACAACGCCTTCCCTGGACAGAAGCCGGACCCTCAGGAGCTGGAGGAGAGGGACAAGCAGGACGGCCTCTTCGAATCTTTTCGCCTGTACAAGGCGAACTCCTTGAAACTTAACAACCCGCCAACGAGAGAATAAACCGCTTTTACTCGTTTAATTTGCTTTGTCGGGATCATCCACTGGGTGTAGTTTGGGATATGGATGTGGCTCCTAGAAATCGTGGATCTCAAATTGCTTACTTCTTCGTCTGTTTCCATCGTTTCCAAGTCAGCCTGAAGAGTTCGAAGTGTTCGAAGCCGCCTACGGTCTCCTATTTCTTATTTCACGATACTTCTCGATATTTCACGATCCCTTGTTATTTTTGTTGAAAAAGGATCCCCTCGGTGAGAATCTGGTCCACAAAACATGTGCTTGGCAAATAGGGTCCCGAGCTGAATGGCCTGTGTGCTGCGAATGCGGCGAATCTGTATGAGAATCTGGCTCCGCTTCTTTCAGTTCTTCGATCAGGAGGTAAAGAAGGTTTGCGCCTCCTTCAATGGCTATGAACCTCTAGGACCTCTTTCAGCCTATCTGGCGACATGGACGCCGTTCCTCCGCGCTTCATCGAATCCGTGCTTCGACACTCGGAGTACTTTGTCTTCCGTCGGATGACAAACCTCTCTGGCATTTGGGGGAAGCTGGCGGAAGTCTACTTGAAGAAAAGTGGCCAGTTGGACCTGGCCTACGCTCCACATGGCCAGGACCAGTGGCGCTTGTACTACAACTTGGTTGGCTGGGAGCATATCAAGTCGAAGGAGCTCTCTCCCGAAGTCCTGTGGGAAGTGGCGAAGCGTGTTTCGTCGATTCAATGGTCTGCAAGACGAGGCGTGAACGCTAATGGATGGCACTCCATCGCTCCCGAAGACGAGGGCGGCATAGTACAACTTCTGATGGCTCTGGATGGCCCGAGCCACCTTCTGTACCTCTACATGGAGGACAGGGACTACAAAGCAGAGGAGCTACAGTATGAAGAGATGGTGAAGAGGTATTCTCGTCTTTTCAACACTTTCACATCGGTGGAAATGGCCTCCTTCAACCAACCCGTCTTCGCAAGGCTCGTAGAAGGCATGGTTTCCACAGGGAGGCTGCAATCCATTTGGATCTGCGAGCCAATTCCCAAGACTGTATCCAACAGCTTCTTGGTGGACTACTTCTTCTCCGAGAGCTGCAACGTCCTGACCGCCCACTTCGAGGATTTCGACGTCGTCTTGGAAGTCATCGACCGGTGGAAGAAGATGGCCCCGCGGGATCTGACTCACAAGAAAGCATTCAAGGGAATTAGAGCGTCTCCGGAAGCTCTGGCCGACGTTGGAATGACGGCGATCCCACTGAAGTCAGATGAGGCGGACATCATCCAGAAGGCCCATTGGAAAACAACTGGCCGTCGGCGCATCACATCCCTCCATCGCATTGACCATCCGACCGACCCAAGAAGCATGATTTACGTCGTCTTCACACGGGAGAGGAATCTGTGGGACGCATCTTACGTGCATGAGAATCCTGGTTGTGCGCTTCTGTTTGAATAGACCAGAGTTGTTTTGACATGTGCTGTAAATAAATAAATGAGGACAGTCTTATGAGAAAGGCAAGTATGAAGTACAGGAAACTGAGAGCTAACATTAGCTAGGGTTAAACTATCCAAGTTCCCATCATCTGTGGCCCTCCTTGAGTGGTTGATTTTCCTGAAAAGCGTGGTTGAAGGCGGTGGTTTAAGGTCTCTTCAGTTATCCGTAGGCCCAGTGTCAGTTGAGCTTGGCTCTCATGAGGTCACAGTCGAAATTTATTATACTTCTGAAATGCTTATAATAATATGTCAAATTGGCAAAACCCGTAACACTAAAATGTACATAACAACTAGTCAAAGTACTCCTGCTCGCCTTCTACTTCGAACGAGGAAGTGAAGGTCTTGAAGGCCTGGAGGAAGGGGCTTGAGGACTCCTGCTCCTTGAACAGCGGTAGCGCGGCTTCGAAGAGGTTGACGAAGTCGTTGGGGCTTAGTTTCCCTGCTTCGCATTCGGTCGCCGAGCTGGCGTTTGGGAACCAGGTCCTGAATCGGGGTGTAAATCTATAGCTCTCTCAGAACTTACCGTAGCACGACACTCAGTTTGTCCTTCTTCTTCAACTTCGCCGTCTCGTTCATCCAAAAAACGAACTTTAGAAGAGCGTCCTCCTCGCCTTCCGGAGCGTGCGTCAGGATGGAAACGTCACCGAGTGTGACGCTACTTCTCGGTGTAATTTTGAGGCCATACATCAGATCGTTGTTGATTCCCGCCTAAATGAGGCTCATTAGCACGCCAGTCCTGGCAGCCTCGACGGCCGGCCTGAACGGAATTGTCCATTCAGGCCACCTACCGTACCTCTAGGAACTTCGCTTCTTTCGAAGTCTTCTTCGTCTTCTCGGCAATCCCCGGCAAGAAGTCCTCGGCTGCGAATCCATATCCTCCGTTCAGCACCTCTAATTTGAACAGCGCGTTCCACACTGCCGAGGAGTGCTTCTGCTTTCGGGTCATAAATTCCAAACAATTGGCATAATTTGGCGCTGAGCACACGACTTGCGCAAACAACCTAAAATTAGACGTCTTCGGCGGCATTCCAATCCTCCGCTAACCCCGCCGGCAGGAAAGTGATGAGGCTGGCGTCGCCCAGCTGGAAGACCGTGTCCGTGTTCCCGAAGCATACGTGTTCCAGGAGCGAGTCCCGAAAGCGGTCCAGTAGGGCGGTCTGCTGACTGAGCGCGGGAAGCGTTGATACGATTATCGGTCCTTGCGCTTTGTGTTCTGAAATAAGCGTTCAATTAGCCCAAGTGCGTCCTTTACCAGGCGAGCCGTCCTCGCGGCGGATTATAAGCGGCTTCCGGCTGATGCCCCTCTTCTCGTCCAACAGTTTCACCAGGGTGCCGCACTCGGCACGGCTCAGCAACTTGTGCAGGCTGGAGCGGTAAGCAGCGACACAATTCCCTGACGAGGGGCTTCTCGCCGCGGCGAAGGTCTAAAAAGAAAGCGTCGCAAATCTTATTTTCGAGGGGATAATAGGAAGAGCGGATAGGAGGGCTCGAGAGCGCGCAAAAGCGACTTCAAAAGTAAGTCTCGCATAATCCGTCCAAATTGCCGCCGTTTGTTGTGCCATTCTTGCTCTCGTCCAGCCAATATCCGGCGTGAGGGATAGGCGCGCTCCTCTCATCCCTCTAAGCCTCTAAGCGTTCCTGGGTACGGATACCTCGAGAGCTCTGTGCTAACGACTGCGTCATATTTATGGCCTCTATTTAGGTGCTATTCTGGATGAATGCGGCTAAGTGAGCGCTCGCTCACAGAAAGGGCCCTAGCCTTAGCTATATTTTCAAATCTCTGGTGGGTTCACCACTGCACAACAACGGCGGCCCATGGAATCCATCTGTTGCCAAAACATATGACAAGTGGCAAGAGTCATGCGCGAAGACATTCCAAGTCTGGTAAACAACAATGATCTATAAGATAAGCCTGGAGACCTTTAGATCATCCGAGCCTCGAGGGCATGTACGATCATTACGGAGGCCACGCCGACTTCACCCTCAAGTGCCCACATGTCGGCTTAGGAAAGACCTTAGTAAGCAGAGCATACTTCTTCTGATATTTTCAGCAACCTCTACTTCCAGAGCTCTTCCCTCGAAGTGACTTGGAGCCACAACAATCACCAGCAAGTTACCGTAACCCATGGCGTCCCTTACGTGAATCCCCGGCTGCCTATATCGAGCATCAAGTCAAAACGGTTCAAGAACAAGACGATCCTCCACGTGGGCACTGACGACGACCACAGAGAGTTCCACTACAACGAGCTCCGAGAGAAGTTCACGCTCCGGATCGTTCATCTGCTCCCTAAAGACTTCGGGATTTGGGAGTGCAAGATCGTAATGGATGAGAGAGGCAAGAAGAAGACGTACACAAGTAGGAAGCAGGCCAAAGTCCACAAGGTAAAAGTGCCCTTCGATGATTTAAACAAGGAGATCAGACGACCAGCACCGTCCATCCCACCCCTACCGTAAAGCCGATCGAGGCCGTCACGATTCTCACCAGAGGCCACGAGCGCAGCATCGAGATAAACCGGTAACTTTCAGCGACACTACCGGCTTATATCCACCGAAACGTTCAGCCAATCGTTTTCAAGAGAATCAAACATTGTCTTTTCACGCCAAAACACGGAGCTGAGCTCCCGCGGCGAGGAGAAGAGCCGAAGGGTTCTGATCGACCGTTCCTCCGACGGAAGGAGGCGCCATGCGGTGACCCACAGGTTTGGAGTGATCGACCGTATCCAGCGTTTCGTGAAGTTCGTGCTGGAAGCACGTGCGTCTTCCGCTTCCTTGACCCTGTCCGTCCCTCTACTGGTAGCTTGTATACTGTATTGCGCTTTCTGATTAATAAAGATGTTCATTTCTCCAGAAAGGCCTACTGTAGCCGTCACAAGAAGCACAAAACAGCCGGAACTTTAGCGTCGCTTGAAGCGGAGCAAATGTAGACTGAAGTTTGGACAAAAGAAGTCTCTATTGTGCCTAGACTGTCTGGATAAGCCAGTCTAGAGTCTAGAAGAGCGACTGTCTAGACATTGGTAATGTTCGCTTGAATGCTCCACCAGAAACGACTACCCCAGAGAAACCCCCTTACCCTGTCCCTACCGTATACTGTATCATACCCTTTCATAAACACTAACCTTCATCTGCTGTGCGTACTGCTGGGAAGTCTCAAACAACGTGAGAGAGTTGACGCGCCGTTGGAGCAAAGTGTCGGGGATCTCTGTGTCGTGCACATCGAACAGCAGGACGTCCAGATCGGTCATCAACACGTCCAGAGTGGAGCGGGCCTGTATCGCCGCGATAACACATTCTGAAAGGAGAAACAGTGTATAAACAAGTAAGACGCGGTGGGTACCTTTGAGCTTCTGTGATCTGTAGCCGATGCCGATCTCTCGGAGTTTGGAGGCGCTCACAGAAGGGATGCCCGTAAGGGTCGCCGCAGACCTTCGGGGCGTGAGAAAGAGCGCGGCGATGATTTTCTGAGAAAACATGACATCTGAAAGGAGGTCAATGCTCGCAGAAAAGGAACGCGAAAATTGGACCCGAACACGAGGAATTCCCCTTGCATTCCCTATCGCTGCAGCCACAATCTCGCCCTATCAATCAATATTTACATTTGCGAGTGGCTCCCTTCTTGGCTCCGTCGTCAAGTAGCGAGAATATCGGACGTTTTTCTGGAAATCGACCTGTTTCCCGAGCTATTTGGAACTTCTGTGGAAGAACAGGTTTGAAACGCGTGGATATTCCTTTTGGGCGTCCGAAGGGCCTCAGGCGGAGGTTTGTCATCTAATATTCGTTCTAAATACGCTCCCACGGGCATTCCTGACAGAGTTATAGAAGTAGAAAGCCCCGTGGACATTAGCCCATCGGAAAAACCCTACTTCGCGCACTTTCAGAAAAGAAGGCGAACGGAATACCGTAATCCCCTCGTCTGTCAGGCTTTCTCTTTCGAGACATCATGATCCTCTGGATAATCGCGATATCGGCCGTCCTGGCTGTTCTCTTCTTGGCGACGACGAAGAGCTCACTGAATCTGTACCTGGCGACGATAATGGGAAAGAAACAGAGTGAGCCAGGGGGTCTGGGGTGATTTTGGGGTTATGAACTTTTTGGAATCCACTTATCTCATTCTTCTCGCTTATTTGAGGAGTCTTCAAGGGGGGTTTTTAGGGGTTTTTAAGGGTAGTTTCGGTGGTAGAACCATTACTAGAGACCCCCTTTCACGTCTTTGTCTAGGCGAATACTTCGAGAAGAAGATCGTCTGGATAGTCGGGGCGAGCTCCGGCATCGGAGAACATCTCGCGCGGCACATCGCCTCCTTCCAGGACGTCCGCATCATCCTCTCCGCTCGGAGAGTCGCAGAACTCGGTAGGGTTCGTGGGATTCTCATAGGTAGGACCGAATCCTCAAGAGCACCAGCAATCTACCGTATCCCTTCAGATACCCTTCGTATGTCCCCTGACCGTGTGGAGATCCTTCCAATGGACGTAACGGAGTTAGAGAAGACCCCAGAAGTCGTCAAAACGGCAAATGAAATCTTCGGTCGTCCAGTGAGTCAGCTCAAGATACCGTAATCCCACAACTTCCTAGGTGGACATCGTCATTTTGAATAGTGGACGGTCGCAAAGATCGGCCTTCTGCGATGTGACTCCGGAGGTGGACCTGGACTGCTTCCGGCTTAACGCGCTGGCCCCGACGGAGATCGCCAGGAAGCAACTGCCCTTCTTCTTGGAGTCCGGCGGGGGTCAGTTCGTCGTCGTCTCCAGCATGTGTGGCGTCATCGCCGCGCCTCTTAGTCCCTCTTACACCGCCGCCAAACACGCCTTGATGGTAAGAAGAGACTAAAAATTGGAACGTCTCAGCTTGTCAGGCTGATTAGACTCTCAAAAAAGGCCGAAGAACTCGTTTGCTTCTCGATCCTTTGCTCCCTTGCAGGGCTACTTCCGCCTCCTCGCCGTGGAGTTCTGCGACCGGAACGTCGACGTGTCCATCGTGTGTCCCGCGCTCACCTTCGCACCGAACAACGTCCTGAACGCCTACACTGGGAAGCCCAGCGAGGTGAGAGGTCGCACTTCTTCCTAAGCCTTTGGACGGCAAAGAGCGAGCGTTATCCTTATCTCAAGATGAAGCGATAAGATAGGGTGCGAACTTTTGAAGGAATGGAATTGCGGGCAGTGGCTATACAAAGTATAACGCCAGGAAAAAGCAGAAGGACTTATAGTATACTGAAAGCTAGGGAATAGCCGAGGACTGTTCCAAACAAGTATCCCTACAAGGAGCCTAGATGAATCAAAGCCTCTAAAAGGAAAACCCAAAATTCTACGATGGGAAAGCACCGATGAGAACCAAACCTAAGATGGCGCTTATCTGTCCCTTCCCAGTCCTGTTAGCCATAGTGACTTAAGAAATGCGACTCGTCGGCTTCACAGGTCATGACTCTAGGCATCTTACAGAAACATGGCGAGGTCCTGACGCTAAAGACGCCGCGGCACATGAGCCCCGAGCTCTGCGCTCAGCTCATCTGCTCGGCAGCGGCCAATCGCCTAGCGGAATCGTGGATCTCCCAAACGCCGCCAGTGCTCCTTGTCGCCTACCTCGTCCTCCTCAACTCCGATATCTTCCTTGGGTAAGCTACCTCCCTTAAGTAGCCAATAGCTTTGTTTTTGAGTGTTTCTCGATTGTCCCTCTAAACTTTCTAGCCTCAACATGTGTTCCTTTCCCTTTCCCAAGGTCTTGGAGATCGTAAAGTGTGAATCCTAAACAGAGATGGATTCAGCCTCGAAACTCTAAACCGTCTTTGTTGGCGACGTTCTTTGACCTCTGTGGCTCCGGGGCCCACCTACTTTCCCAGTCAAAACCTCCCTCCACCAGCAGACGAGCGAGAAACACTCAAAAACGCCGTAATCGATAAGGATCCGTCGGTCAACGGGGACCCTTCCCCGCAGACTCCTTTGCCTTATCATCGCCTACGTCACCTTCCGCTTCTTTAGAGTCGTCCGGCTCCTGGGATTCGACCGGCTGCAACGCATCCGCACTGGCGGCACTTCCAAGTAGCGTCATGCTCCGCTCTAGTCGATGGAATAAATTTGGCGTTTCGCCGACATTTCTCCCAGTGACACTGATGTCCGGGTGCTATCCTTATCTCGGTCGAGGTCGCCGTCGTCCCGGGCCCTCCCCCTCGATGTGGAGTCGTCTTTGGGACGGCTTTCCTGCGCTCTCCCTCTCCGTCGACGGGTCCTCTAGTACCCGGTCGGACAGGGCGGATTGTTTGGGTGCTTTTGGGCTACCCTGGCTGAAGTCCTTTGATCTCGGAGGATACTGTAGGGTGTAGGGGGGGACCGTGACGTCAACTTCTGCCTTTCCATGGTCCCGGCAGGGCCGAAAGAAGGTTCTATAATCGCTTCGCGTCAAGCTCCATCCACGTGTTCTTAAGCTCCCCTACTTCAGGCGGCCGATCCCCTTCAAACTTCCTAGAGTCCCAGCAAGTGAATCTGTCAACTTGCCGGACGTTCTCTCTTCGGTGACAGTCGCGAAACCGCAAACATCCTCTCCACTGGAACTTCAGTAGCTTCCCCTTTCCGAACGGTACGTCTCAGCTTCTTGTCCGATGGCGGAAGATCAGAAAAATAGGCCTTAACTAGACGAGTTCGGCTGATTCGCCGTAACTTAACAACCCGTTTTCTTTTTTCTCCCTGCTCAAGGCGGATTCAAAACAGTAGTTCCTGGTCATATTTTGTGTCTTTTCGGCGTAGTACGACCTGCGATTTAGGAGGTATTATGCCCTCTTCCATGGGGTGGTTTTCTGGTCATATTTCTTCCTTTTCATTCTTCGTGGGTTTTCAAAAGATCGCAGAATCTTTAAAATGTCACGTAAGCAGCCAGATTCTAGAGTGTTCTGTGTATTGTGCTGCGCGGGTGAGAACCTAGGTGCAATTGTTAAGGTGTAACTTAAGATGCGATCTCTGATCTCTAACAAGGCTGGACTGCTATAAGAGTCCAAAAAGGAGAAGCAGTGGATCCAGCCTTTACTACTCCAAACAAAGAGCCCTCAGGAATGTGTTCTACCCCTCGTTTTACTGGTAATAAATCTCTTAAACTGTTAAGCTTGTTAAGACTTCCTCTGCTGGAAAGAGCGGTCTAGCCAAAAGTAGCAAAATGATGAATATGTATACAAATGGGTCCCGCACAGAAAGTGAAGTACATAGCTTCAAAAAGACCCATCAGAAAAACACCCCATCTTCCTCCCCGCCTCCACTCCACTCCTTCAGGTGCGCATCCAAGCTGGCCGCCGTCTATTCTTCCAGCCCGATTCCTTCGACGGAGACACCAAGGAGAAGCCTCCCTGGTGAGACCATGAACTCGCTTCGCTTCGAGACCATCGGCGCGAA
>JADLIF010002297.1:0-10037 GCA_016648015.1 Steinernema khuongi | reverse complement strand
GCCTGCCCAACCTGCTCTCCGCCATCTTCAAACTGATCGCCGTTCCCACCGTCGTGAAGCAGCTAGTTAGCGCTCTCACCGGTGTCTGCAGCAACGTCACCGCCGCCACCAACATCTTCATCTACGGCTGGAAGCACCCGGAGATGAGAAAGTACGCCAAACGGGCCTTCGTCGGTGGCCAGTCCACGGCGGTGACTCCAGTGACTGCGGTGGCCAAGCCTTCTTCCCAGTTTTGACTGGGTATAACTGTGGTATTTACAAGGGCTGTGATGGCTGTGTGAATAAGGCTATGTGAAGATAGAAAGGAACGAGACTAGAAGTCTCGACACTGGGACATTCCCATGCATGTTTGTTTCTTATAGTCCTTAAAGTGAATATGACGCTGTCACACATATGGCTAGAAGTGTAAAGACATACCTAACAAGTGTGCTGTAGGTTCGCGCCTTCTGCAAATTGAGCAGGATTTTGTCAAGTGGAAAACTTTTTACTGAATCTACCAGCGCAATCTTGGATATCACAGTCATCATGAAGTGGTCGTGGAGTCCCATACAAGCGATGCGCATTATAGGATAGCAAAAGTGATGATTAAGAAACAATCAGCGAGGAAACTATTAAGAAACTACTAGATTGTAAGTTTAGCAGTATTGCCCCCACCGGCGGGTGGAGCAGCGCAGTGAATGCGCACTTCTCAGAATCAATGTAACCGGTCTCTCTGTATCTATCAAATCGGTGGTAGTCCTAAGCTTAAACTTCTTCAGCACTCTTTGCTCCTACAAGTACAAAAATCGGAAGCATCTCACCTAATAATCTAATTTTACGGTCTCTTGTGCATGTTCTTTGGAGATTCCGGGTGTAGCGAACTTCTGCAACTTTGTCCGCCTCGCTGCGCAGCTTACAATCAGTCTTCACGTGCTTATTGTGAATTGAGTTTTGCGCCAAAACAAGAAGGTGCACTTTAGGTCACGATTGGACAATTTCAAAAATACTCACAACAAATTTAAGATCCTCAACAAAGAAAGTGCACAGAGGCGTTTTTTTGCCGATTTCTCACAAAGTGGTGCTCAGATGGATTCGTGGGAGCGGCGCTAACGGAAGGGATGCATATGGATCTAGGCCTAAAGGAGACAACTTTGTTGCGTGTTTTTCAATCTGTTCACCCTCACAATGTTAAAATTTGTTTGAGCCCATCTGTGTCAGTCACCCAGAGGATGCGTTGACTAAAGCCTTTCTCCGCACGCTGCTCCCATAAAAGTCTCCATATCCAAGAATAAAACTCATTGAGCCTTTCTCAAAAGACTCACAGCGGCGTATGATCCAATGTTTTATTTGGCTAGGCAATCAAGGTACACGTACACGTTAAACTCCCCCGCTTAAATTAAACCAGGAACCCCCGCTCTGTTTGCGTCACCCACTTTGAGGGCTTGGCAAAGCTTCTCACGGTCTGTCCGAACTCGGCGTTTTTAGCGCGGCTCCACGTACTATTACTTGTAGTGTTGGCGGCGACGTTGAACTAATGGGCGTTCCCGGAGCCTTGCAAGGCGGAGACAGGTTCCTCTTTAGGGATCTGGAATAGAGAGCTCGTTCGTTCTCTAGTCAAGGCGTCTCAGTGTCTTAGTCCTTTCTCTAAGTTTTTATGCATAGTTTTTGCATAGTTTTTCCTTAGGATACTTGCAAAGGAAGATTACAGTGACTTCTTTTGGTTGGGACTTTTTGGGGCGTGGAGTTCCATATTTCATGTTTTTATCATCTTTTCGTAGGATTTCATGGTCTTCTCTACATGCTCTTTTAAAGAATTTCTGACAGAATAGAAAACATTTCCTTCCATGTTAGAGTATTACATCACTAGACTGTTAGAGTTAACGAGAAAGTTTCTAATGGAAGGTTAAAGTGGCTCTAAAGTGGCTCCTGAACCTTTACGGATCTTCTAGGACTTATATTTTTTACATTCCTAATCTTTATTCTCGTTTTCCACGCTCTTTGCTACGTGCTACAATTTGAAAGTGCCCTCTGGACATGACTATCACGGTTTTAAACGCCATTACAGAGAAGGTCGTGGAGTTCCATATCTCATGTTCATGTTTTTTTTTGCAAATCTGACTTTTTTTACACCTTTCGTTTACTTTCTGCTGGGTGAACTTTTTATGGTCGTTTAATAACGTGGCTTCGTGATTTTATGGTCTTATTCCCAGGAGATCATCCAGGTATCTCTCCCACGCTCCTTCAAAACTCCGGGGAAACTCTCCCAGGTACTTCATCTCCCGAGTCATGGATTAGAGGAATGGACTCAGACTCTCCAGTTGACTTCACGATGGCCGCCATCGACGAACACATCGCTCTCTCCTGCTTTCGCCTCATCGTGTGGACCGCCTCAACTCTAGGAAACTGTGTTATCCTCTATGTTATCCTCGGACAGCGGAGTCTCAGAAGAAGGGCCGTGAATCTTCTTTTCGCCCAGCTCGCCATTGGAGACTTCATCACCGGTGGGTTGGATTTTCAACTGAAAGAGTTTAGTGTAGAATTAGAGTACTGTAGGCTGTTGGACAGTTGGAGTACTGTCGATTTTACCTGTCCCATGTCGGTGCAGAAAAGAAGACAATCTTTTCTCGTAGCAGTTCTCGTTACTCTATGAAAAGATTTTAAAAATGAGTCAGGGTGGATACGATCAGTATGAGAACTCCTTACATCGTTCAAATGCAAAGAAATCACTTTGAGAGAAATTTAAAAAACGCTTTGAAATGCTCCTATGGGAATGCGCGTGTCATGTTTCATGGAGCGTGTGAATCGTAAGAGGTGTCCCACTACAACACCCACCACAAAGATGTGTGTCATCTATCAGATCTCGTTCTACGATCAGGAGCATAGAATGAAGATAAGATCTTTGGGATAAGACGGCTCATGGACATAGCTCAGAAAATGCACTTTCTGAGGCTATGCTCCTTTTTGCACGCTTAACAGGACTACTTCAATTTGTATCACATTACTATAATGTACGTTGAACTTGTATTTCATTGTATTTCACCAGACTTTGTACATATCACCTCTCCCACTTCAGGCACCGTCTCCGGAGTGCGCGGACTGTCCGTGATCCTCTTCAACGCGCTGGACTTCCACGACTACACGAAGCGACTCTGCCTCCTCCTGGGCATCCCCGGGCTCATGGGCATCCACATGAGCCAGTCCACGATGCTGGCCATCGCGCTGGACCGACTCCTCTGCATCAAGTTCCCCGTCCAGTACCGGCATATGGTAGCACTCGTGGCGGGACCCTCCTCTAAAGCCAGGGCAGTTCCAGGAAACCATGAAGTTCGCGTTCTTCCGCTTCATCCTCTGCTTCGGCTTCGCCGCCACCATGACCGGAGTCGCCTTCGAGGGGATAGGCGCGCGCGGGGACGACCGGATTACGGTATGTTCCACGGGACGCTCCTTGCCCGTGTGGTACGCCGAGCAGTACTGGAACTTCCTGGCCTGCTTCTTCACGCTCTTCATCTACGGTAGGTCCAGGAAGGGATGGACGTGGAGTGTTCTCCCCTTTCAGTGCTGTACATCTCCATCTACGTCCTCTTCACGCAGCAGCACAGCTCCTCCTTCGGAAAGTCCGCCGCCCAGAGGGCCATCTTCATGACGATGACCGCCGTCCTCGTCTCCTACTTCTTCCTCTGGTGCATACCCAACGTCCTCTCGCTCGTCTTCGGGAAGATAGGCATGTCCCAAACCATACGAGGATACAATTCCTCACTCATCGGCCTCTGCAGCGGAGTGAATGCCGCCACCAACGTCTTCATCTATGGCTGGAAGCACCCAGAACTCCGAGGCCACATCAGGAAAGTGCTCAGAGGCGAAAGGATGTCGGTCGTAACCGTGGGACCACATTCGATGAACACTCTCGGCCCCATATCTAACCGCTGATCTTTACCATTTTTACAATAAACACATCTGCCTTGATTTCTTAGCTACGGAAACGGGGTTTGCATGACAAACAAGAAGATCTCTTTCCGTATCAGCTTGACCTTTGAATAACGGTTCTGGCAAGACGAAGGTCCTATTTCTTGCTCCACGATCGCATCGCAGTGATTTCGGCATCGATGCCGCTCAACCTACTACAAATAATCGTTTATCCTGCCTTTCTTCGAAAATCAATGGTTGCATCGCTTTTTGTTAATTTCCCTCCGTTTATACTTCTTCCTTCGTGCCACCGCCAACCCCTCGCCATGAACCAGGTCCCACGCGCCTTCTGTGACCACGTATGTGACATTCTATCTTCTAACGGAATCTGGGCCGCTAAGGAACTCTCGGGATACTACGGGCGCCTTGCCTGGACCAGGTTCCGTCATGACTGTGACTATTGGGTTGATGTGAAAGACGGCGTCGAACAACAAGTTCGTTTGCATTTAATGCACACTGGAGATGACGTCCACAAACCCGAGAAGATCGAAGATGTTCCCAAGAAGCACGTGCGTCAGGTCAGGATTAGTTTATTTGACGCGAAGAAGGAAAGCGTGTCGAAAAGCGTGGACATCGTCCGTCGATTTCCCTTTTCCTCCTACTGCTTAGCGCTTTTTTCGTCGTCCATTAACGCAGCCTGGGTTGACTTCGCGTGCTCGTTGAAGCGGTTACACTGTGTTGCAATCGCGAAGAAGTTGAACAAGGAAGCGCTCCGACTCTTCGGGAAGCTCGTCACGGCTCGGAAGCTTTCCACGCTTAAGATGTTTGCCGTAGCCTGTGAGGGTGGCAACATGGCGGTGATGAAGACCCTCCTCTGCCAAGAACAATTTAAGGAGCTGAGAATACGGAACATATATGCGGATCCCTGGAAAGACTGGGATGGCGCTGCCGTAGGTGAACTGCTACAGTTCTGGTCGGAAAACGGAGGGGAACCCATGAAAGGGAAGAGCTTGTTTCTGGATAGGTACAACGGCAGAGTATTACAACTTGAACAGTTCATGCTCCAGGGGGCTTCCGCTCCGGGGGACCTCAAGAAGGCCCTGCAGATCTGCTCAAAGGAAGAGTGCGACTTCCTCAACAAAGAGTACCACCACAATCATGTCGCCTACGCCAAGCCGTCGTGCATCTACAAGTACGAAGATGCTCGTGAAGGGGTTGGAAGGCGCCTCTACCTTTCCTTCGAGTGTGCGACTCAAGAGGAGCTAAGCAGTAGTGAACAACATCTCCCGGCTGGCCACGACGGTCACAACGACCTCAGCTTGCTGAGAACGACCATTCATGTGCACATCTTCTTCGCCTAATCGTTGTTTGCAGTCGAGAGTGTGGAATAAATTAATTGTAACCCCCCACTAGATTATGGCACCGGTCTTACGCTGGCCCCGAACTATAAATCTCCTTCAGTTTATACCTCTTCCGTTGTGTTTTTACTATCGGCGTCCGCGTGATTTCCTACTACAACCTACTACAAATCTCATCCTCGCACCTTTACGCCCGGTCCCACCCAACATCAATCGCTAATCGCCACGGACCAAGTACCGCGTGCCTTCTCTGGAGCAGTCCAGAGCTGACGCCACCGAGAGTTTCAACGATGTTGGCCACTCTTCGGACGCCCGAGCCATGCCCGACGACTATGTCATCGGACGCCTGCCAGGAGAAGAATGCCGGGGCGCCGAAGTCACCGACCCCACACTTGGACGGAGATCATCCTTAGTCCCACCTGGACCAACTTCTTGATCCCTGCAGCCATCTCAACTCTCGTTTACGTTTCGTACAAATCGATGATGCGATAGTTGAGTGTATGGCGCCGTTATTTCTTGTAAGTCTATCTTGAAAGAATATAAATTGGGTAATATTGACAAAGGAACATCATAGAAGCATCGCGCGGCTCAGAAGTACACCCCGAAGAAGAACGTCAGCGCGAGTCCGGTGAAGAGTCCGGCAGATTGGAGTCCCAGGGTCGTGAGGCCGGCCCTCGTGCTCTTCTTCATAGCTTCCTCGGATTTTTCGTTCATCTCGGACAACTGAAATGGAGCTACTTCAATTTCGTGAATGCGATTGGCCGACTTACCATGCTGCAAAGTGATATGTACAAGAACATCCCCGCGGCTAGGGCGAAGATGAAGCTCGCGTACACGGGGTTGAGGTCCCCGATGGCCACGCCGAAGACGAAGCCGACGTAGCAAGTTGCAGCGGACAACAGGTTGTATCCGAGGGCTTGTTTGTAGTTCATTCCGGAGGTGATCAGAATAGCAACGTCTCCCAGTTCGTGGGGGAACTCCTCACAGAGAACCGCAATGGAGATGGACAGGCCGACCCAGATATCGTTCTTCAAAGCGACGCCGATGGCGAGTCCGTCGATGAAGTTGTGCAGGCCATCACTGAAGATGACCAACCAGGCGACCGAGCCGATAGTGTTCCCGCCGTCGTGGCTGTGGCCGTGGTTATGATTGTGAGTGTGGTTCATCAACTGCTCGACGTCCTGCGAGGGAGCTTCTGGGAGAGCTGCATCGGCCACCTTCTTGTTTTTCTGAAGATTGCGCAATATCATAATTTGACGACTCGTGACGCTCCACATACCTGTCGGCAATCAGCCACTATAGTAATGAACTTGTCAACGAGGAAGAATAAGTAGATGCCGACAATGACCATGCATGCCTTGGACATGAACCCTGGATCTCCGTGCAGTCCGAAGGCCTAAATTAAGGGTGTATACGTGTAAGCGAAGATGGCAACCATACCTCAGGAAGAAGATGAAAGACGGCACTTCCACTGAGGCTTCCTACTCCTAGAGCCACGAGGAAGGTGAGAACCTTGTTGTATACACGTTGCGAGAGGCAGGGGAGAATCATGACACCACAGACTGCGGAGCCACTGATGATCGTCAACATGAAGAGACCTAGTGTCCATACTGAAACAAGCGATTGAAGAAGCTGTGTTTAGGATTAACAAGAGCAAACCTTGCCACGTTGGCGGGGGTTCTTGCGTGTCATGGTCGTGGTGATGTCCATCATCCCCTTTGAGGAGCTCCACGCACTGCTCCATCAGGTTGCACGTCGCATTCACGAGAAGGGTCGAACAAAACTTTTCAGGTTCCACAGAAGTAGCGTGGTCGTGGCTGTGTCCATGGCTGTGACCGTGGCCCATCGTCGGAGATAATTCGCTGGTCCTGGAACACAAACGAAGGCATACGGAACTGTTGGGAAACACGCGATGGAAGAAGACGGCAAAAAACGAAGAAGTAAGAATCGCGAAAACGTTTCAGGACCTAGTCTCTTCTTACAAAACAAGCCACGCAGCACAAGAACTGAAGGGAAACAGTCGCGGAGGGCGCAGAGAGCAAAAGTCGCCTCACGAAGATAGAAGAAGAGCAGTCAGATCTAACCAATAAGGCTTGTAACCTGACCTCGTAACCTACTTCGTCAGGCCTGCGCGAGAAACAATTTAGGCTCGCACACTACCGTATCCCGTACGATTTTTCCGTTATTGGCGGGAATGAGGTTGTGTTTGTGTTTGATTGCGCAGGCCTGTGCAGGCCGCATTGCTGCGTTCGCAGGCCTTAATCGTGTGCGAGCGGCGAGCGGCGAGCGGAACATCGTCGGTTCTGCGCGGCGACAGGCCTGCGCGACCTAACACAAACACAGCCTTATTCCCGCCAATAATTGGGAAGATCGCACGCGATACAGTGTGCGTGCGAGCCTAATTTCTCGTGCACAAGGTTACCAGGTCAGGGTGCGAGCCTTGTTGGCCACTTCAAGCACCATGTAACAGCGTTGGTCGCATGAACCGATCGTCCACAGAACACGAAGCAAAGCATCACAGACCACACGCATATTCTAAAGATTAACCAGCCGTTTTTCCGCTCCTTTGGGGTTGCTTAGGACATAGCAAGATGCTGGTTGTTATTGTTGGCATTGGTTCCGCATCACACTGGTTCCATTCAACCTTGTCCCAATCCAGATAATGCCATTGGAGGCCTTCTCTATCTATAGCCATCTTCGGCGCTTTGAGCGTATGTAGTAGAGCTCGTGACATGTTTCCTTTATATGTGGTTCCGCAGCTCCTCGGGGTCACTATCTCGTACTTATGGATTGCTTCCAGTTTAACTTGTGTGTTAAACCTTTGTACCAAGTAGTACTTACTACGCCAGCAGTCCTCCTACGGTTCTCGGTATTGTAGTCGTGGTTACGTTTTAGTCAGCATTATGTACTTCTATAGTGGATCTAAAAGCATTTCAGGAGACCAGACTAAGGTCGCACGAATCGGTCATCTGCAGGACACGAGGAACTATGCGAACAAAGCACCCCACATGTTTCGTCATTATTCTCAAAGATCCTAAAAGCGGTTCCCACGAGGAGATCACCGAGTCCGCACTCAACGCTTTCAGAGTGGAGCCATGTGTGCTATACAACTGCTTGTAGTGCACCTGGCTTCTTTTTGTATTCCTTGTTTGGGCGTTTCCAGATTTCTCTTGCAAGAAGGAGTTGGAAGGGTCCCAATTGGGATTTGTGCTGTTCTAAATGAGCTCTTCTGATACTTGGTCTTAATTTATCTTGGTTACCTTTCTGTTGTTTCTGGGTACCTTGCTCCTGCTAAGAAGAGAACAGATTCCTTAACATTCCACTGATGCTATTGCATGTCCTCGTTAAACAAATCTGATCGCACAGTCATACGTGCCAAAATTTTCCTTTGTTGATCCACGGAGGACGTTCCAGGTCCTTCCGCTCGGTGCCTCTCTCACGTCCCCGCGACGTTCAAAGTACCGCTCCCAGGTACTCCATCTTCTCGTGGTATATAGTAAAGGAGTCGAATCGGTCTCTCGGAATAACTCACAATGGCCGCTCTCGACGAACATATCGCCATCTCCTGCTTCCGCCTGTTTGTGTGGACGACCGCCAGTGTTGGAAACTTCCTTATCCTTTATGTCATCCTGGGAAGGAGAAGCCTCAGGAAGAGAGCGGTGAATCTCCTTTTTGCCCAGCTTTCCATTGGAGACTTGATCACTGGTGCGTTTTACCTGTAAATGTAGGGAAACCCATTCTCGGACTCTGATTCGACCAGATGTTCAGGTCTTTATGAAGAGCTCGTTCTTGGAGCCTTTTCCCTCTCTACTTATGTCCAAACACTCGGGCGGTGATCAAGCAAAATGCTTGCTATGTTGTTAAGGCACCATATTGTTTGTACTATGTAGACTTAAACATCAAGACATCAGTACTCCAAGAAATGTATTGAACTCAATAACTTGTACTATAGTTCAGATCAGTGATGCTTTAAAGCAGCGTAGAGCCATTACACATCCCTCTCCCTTTCCCTTCCCTAGAAGCCACCACCTCCTGACGGGGTTCAATACATTTCTTGCTCTTTAGTTTTACTCCACTCGCGTGGTAAAATCTGAGCCAACCTCTGTTTTTTAAGTCATTGTCCTTGACTCGCACGGGAACTTTTTCCTGGACCACAGAACGTTATCGACGTAGTTGTCCTCAAGCATCTCCCACTTCAGGTACCGTCTCCGGAGTGCGCGGACTGTCCGTGATTCTCTTCAACGCGCTGGACTTCCACGACTACACGAAGCGACTCTGCCTCCTCCTGGGCATCCCCGGGCTCATGGGCATCCACATGAGCCAGTCGACGATGCTGGCCATCGCGCTGGACCGACTCCTTTGCATCAAGTTCCCCGTCCAGTACCGGCATATGGTAGCACTCGTGGCGGGACCCTCCCCTAAAGCCGAGGCAGTTCCAGGAAACCATGAAGTTCGCGTTCTTCCGCTTCGTCCTCTGCTTCGGCTTCGCCGCCACCATGACCGGAGTCGCCTTCGAGGGGATAGGCGCGCGCGGGAACGATCGGATTACGGTATGTTCCACGGGACGCTCCCTACCTGTGTGGTACGCCGAGCAGTACTGGAACTTCCTGGCCTGCTTCTTCACGCTCTTCATCTACGGTAGGTCCAGGAAGAGATGGACGGTGAAGAGCTCTCCCCTTTCAGTGCTGTACATCTCCATCTACGTCCTCTTCACGCAGCAGCACAGCTCCTCCTTCGGAAAGTCCGCCGCCCAGAGGGCCATCTTCATGACGATGACCGCCGTCCTCGTCTCCTACT
>JADLIF010002293.1:0-16533 GCA_016648015.1 Steinernema khuongi | reverse complement strand
CTCATGGAAGGACCTACCAGAGAGCAGGACCTTCAAGTGCATGGGGGTGGAAACTGGTGGTGCAGCCGATAAACACCGCCAAAGTAAGGAATTTAAGGAACAGGAGAAAGCGACCTTTGCCCCGAGCGATAATATTTGTAATGTGCTAACCATGGGGCTTGCGTGAGCACTCTCAGCTGACGTGTTGGCGTGTCTATCGATTCGCCCGGCCTGTTGTACCCTCAAGAAGGCGAACTCAAGCCCAGCTAAGCAAGCGTCTAAGGACATGGCCTTTAGCTGGAATACCCACCGAGAACCCCAGCCGTTTAGCAAATCCAGGTGTCCCAGGCCTCCCAGCGTCACACGGACATACCCAGTTGGACAAAAGCGAAGGCACATAGTGGCAGACACTGTCAAGGCACTTGGCGATGCGCTCCATGATGAGCGGCGGGCTCCGCTGGACGGACAGCAGCTGCGGGAAGGGAGAGGATCGAGTCGAACAGTCACACATGGCTTCGTCGTGCGGCGATCGCCCACTGAGAAGACGGGATCGCCGGCGGCGGAGCCTCCTCGGCGACCTTCCGTCGTCGCCGGGGGGAGGTACAGCACGAAGACGGTTCTGCGCCCGCTCGCGCCGCCGCAGTCGCCGCCGCGACAATAAACAACACTGTCGCCAGCGCGATCTTCTCCCCGGCTGTGTCAGAGTGCTTGAGACGAGAGGTGGATCTGGGATTTGGACTAAGGGTCTAAATTCCAGAGAGTGTCCGAATGATTCGCGTCAGGACCCGGACGGACTCCTGAGAAGATTTAGATAATCCGATCTGGCCAGTTATCTCAAATACGCTTCTTTAGCCCAATCAGATTACTCAAAACTTCGCAGGAGTCCGTCCGGGTCCTGACGCGAAACATTCGGATAGTCTCTAGCATTTACTTCATGCAAATTGGAACCCTTATGCCAACCCGAAATCCACCTCTGTCCGATACGAACGCGTGTGTGACCAATTAAGTTATATTTGGTATATGTACAGATAAAATAACGATTAACCAAGGCACATGGGAGAAGAGCGCGGCAGCGGCGGCGACGAAGGCACGTGGACACAGCCTAGTCCTCAGTCTCGGACTCGGGCTCGAGCGACGCGGACTCTTTACGTACCAGCCAGGAGGAGGTCCACGAGGAGAGGTCGCTCAGGCGCTGGCGGGTCTCGGTGATCAGCTGCAAGAAGGCGCCATTGGACATGGACCGGAACCGGACACACTTACGTCGTCGCGGACCTTGTAGATGTTGTTGGCTTCGGAGAAGGTCTGGTCAAGGCCCTGGAAGTATTCCACGGCGGCGTCGATGCGGGAGGCTGCGTCTTCACCGACGATCTGGAAACAAGGAGAGCTGGTTAGGGGAGGGAATTGAGTTCCTAGCAGTGGCAAGATGGGGAAGTTTTGGGAATAAGATGGAAAATTTGTCAATGATGCTCTATGGTATATGGAGCTGTGTCGTGAATTGCCTGAGTGGAAGCTTTAAAGAAGGTAAGAAAGGGGAAATCTGGTCGATTTTAGCGTCACATTACCGCGCAAACTACTTTTGAAACCTTATTAGTTCGCTCCGATATTTCCGAGCAAATAAAATTTTTTTCTCCACAGGCATTCCAGACCGTCTAGACATATGTATTGCGCGTGTATGGCTAAACATTCCAATGTCTCGACAGAACTCTAGACGTCTAGACTAAGGATTTCCTGTCGAATAAGCAATCACCGCCTAGTTTATGTAAAAGGGAGCATTGGGAAACCAAAATATCGGATCTGAATAAACTAGATCGGATTCTACGACAATCGTCTGAGCCCTTGCGCATCATGTCCTAGCATTAAATCTTCTTTAAACGCGGTTTTATATAACCCAAACAGTTAATAAGCCAGTCATGGTCAAGATCGTTTTGTCAGTAGCTTTCCAGCTTATTTAGGGATGCTGGAATTTTTTTCCTACTCTACTGTTTTGCATTTCCCAATTAAGGGGGCTTAAATAACACCATCGGGTCTTAAAATAGATCACTGTCGAGCGAAGATCAGATCACTTGTTGCCTTTCGACCGCTAAGAATAGTGCTTGCGAGCTACGATCTCTGCGTACAAAATGTTGTTTTGGTTCGGAAGCCAGCGGTTTGAGGTCAGAATGCAGGTGTTCCGTGTCTGATCGACAGGTTATGAATCAAAACACTGATATGTGTAAAAAAACTTGAAGTACAACTGGCTTGTCTCGAAAGGAGGAAATGTTTGGCTTTGAAAGGTCGAGCTTTGTCGGTTAAAAACAATGAAAATTGGATCTCGTCTCAAAAGCTCGTCGTTAGGGGTAACTTGGCTTTGAAAGGAATTGGCGTAAAGTTAGAAGGTTGGATCTGGCTTGAAATTGGATTTGCCTTCACGTCCGAAATAACGAGCATTTCACAATGCTTACGATTAGTAAGTTACTAAGCACGAGCACAAATAGTAACGTATTTAGTATACACGTGATTTTTTATTTCTTATCATTTCCATGGTCGTCTTTACCTATGTGAGAAGCCGTCACTTACCACGGTCTCCCAGGGTAACTCGTCTATCACCCTCCCTTCTTTTAAAAGGAAACCTCACCTCAGATCCCTTGCTCTTCAGTTCGGTTAGGCGGTGGCTCAGGCTGCTGGAGGAGTTCTTGATCTGGCGCAGGAGCACTTCTTCGGGGCTGACCTTCAGCTTACGCGCCTCGTTCTCAATCCACTGGCGGCTCTCGGCGAGCGTGTTCGAGATGACTTCGGCCTTCTCGACAGCCCAGGTCTGCTGCTGGCGCACCAGCTCCATGAGGTCGATGTTCTTGCTAAGGTTGTCCAGGGTGGTGAAGATTTGGCGTTGGAGAGGGTCCACAAGGTCGTGTTGGGCGCGCTGCGAGATGACTCCGATGATGCGCTTGGAGAGACGCACGACGCGGTCCTTGATCGAAGCTTCGGGGTCCTCGGACTCGAGCGGCGCTCCGAGGAAGCGGTCGACGATGCCGTTAGCGACGTCCAGGAGAGAGTTGGCGTGCTCGGACGCCTTGCCCACCGGGATCTTAAGCAGTTCACGTGGTTAGTGGGGTCCTAGGCACGTGCCCGGGAGCGGGTCGGGCACCTTGTTTACGATCGGTGCTTTGTGATGAAAAAGATATTTTTGTTTTTGAATCAGGAAGAGAGACAGAGAACGGGAAGAGACATGTTTCGTGTGGCGGGAGTGGGAAAGGGGATTCGGGCCTGGAGATCGTCTCAACTGGACTACTTGTTCGAACTCACTGTCAGCTGTACCGACGTGAAAAAAGTACCCTTTTTGTTTATCCTGTACAATGGCTCAACTCGGGTTACTCAAAGGCAATTGTGAGGAGCAGGGGAAGGTCATGCAAATTATGCATAGCATTTGTACAACGTTTTACAGATTGCATCACATTTATGTCGACGGTATAAAAAAATAGGCAGAATTTGGTATACTTTAAACCAACAACCAAGTCTGCTGATTCAAACCCTTACACTAAAACCAATTTCCTGAGATTCTACAGATCATTTTGTAGGAGTACTCATATGCTTTTTTGCGATTTTTTAGCTTCTTTTAGTAAGCACCACCAGTAGCAATTTGGCTTATGGGTCGAGCACTGAAATCCAAACTAGCTCTAGATCCGGGGCACTCACAGCGACTCACCATGGCAATCTTCTCGGCGTGTTCCAGCATGGCGAAGATCTGCTTCTGGATGACCTGTTCGGTGGCGACGACCGACGTGAACACATGACCTCCGACCTTCTTGGTGGCGATCACCGAATCCAGAAGGACGTTGGTGCCGGCAAGGCCCAGAGCCAGCGTCATCTGCGTGGCGACCACAGCGGCACCGAGGCTCAGGGTGCCGGTGACAACGGCGGCGTTCTTGGCCTTGGCCATGACTACCTGCGTGCCTTCGACACCTGAATGCAGAAGCTCAGCTTGTCTCTTGGACAAATCCTTGCTTTTGCTGTAGATCGAGGCGACCTGAGCCTCGGCCGGCGCGTAATAGTGCGTGTACAGGGGATAAGCCCGGTTGGTGACGCCGAGGGCGAGGTTCTCGGCGGTGCCGATGGTGGCCTGCGCGAGGCCACAGCTGTTCTTGGTCGTCTCGTAGTGCGTCTTGGCCTAAAATAGGTCCCCTTAATCAGTTCTTCTCGTCCTGTGGAGCCGGTCTTTCGCCCCCTTTTTATGACTGTTTGTGCGCCCCTGGAGCTGGAGAACGACGCGGGTTATCTTTCTTACAACGCGAGCCGCTTGACTATGCAGAACGTTCTGGAAGGCGAGCAAAGAGAGGAGGGGACTTTGGACTCTGATGTGCTTGGGGTCAACTGTTGAAATAGGCGCTCATGCTGTGTTGAAAACCGCCTGATAAGCATGGTTGTGGTCCCATTTTCCAGTAGAGATAAACTACTAAGAAGGGTACTGGTGCAGCTAGGTAAATAAACTACTGCTGTTTACAATGGATGGTTCTTATGAGGCAAAGTCCTAGGATCAAGGTCCAGCCATGAGCGGGACCACTCTGCAGGAGATTTATGGACCAAGACTGCTGGAATCAAGTTTCTGATTCAAGATCGCATGGGAACAAAGGTTGCCAAAGAAGGACACTTGAAACTTTCTACCTTAGACTATGAAGGGCACAATTAGTTGTTGTATTCTGATGTATTTTGGCACAAAACGGCTCTTCTGCCATGGAATATAAGTTATTGGTTCAATATATATGTTTTATATGGTTGTTTTCTTTGTTTTCTCCTTTACGTCGCCTTTAGACTACAAAAATCAACTATGATCTGAGGTTCCTGCTTTATCTTTCGAATAAATAGAGTTATGTCATCGAATCTTCGAAAGCTATCGGATGTTTCCAGTTTTCATACTTTCCCTTGAACAAATAAATCTCTTTAATTCGGACTGTAAAATATCCTAGGTGACACTGACTAAACGGTTTGTCTGCAAAACAACGAAACTGCTGCTCCAGATATGTCATTTTCCTCAAATGCAATGCTGTTTTAAGCATATTGGACAAATTTAGAGGGATACTGTAACCCCCTGAGGGGAGTAACTACTAGGAATGGCAAAAACAAAGTGCGCTACAAAATCCTCAAGAATATGGGGGTTGTTCTCAAAAGCCTTCTCTCTTCAGAGACTCTTCTACCAAGGCTTATGAGATCAAAAAATCTATTCTATCGCAATGCATCTCACACCTCTGCTTACTATCCCGGACTGACCAACAAACTTACGATTTCAAAGTAGGGATTCTCGACCACGCGGTCGTACACACTCTTCAAGTAGGTCTCCGGCACGTCGACGGTTTCGGCACTCATCGTGGCGTATTGTTCAGCTGCAAGGGAGTCAGTGGGAAGGGGCAAGAACACGCGAGAAGACGCGAATGGCGCTGTTTGTTGTTTGGATTGCGGAGCGGGGAAGTGCGACGGACGGTCGTTGCAGGACCGCCGCCGTCGACTGGCCTCCGCTTCGGAGGCAGAGGACGATTTATAGGAAACCCACGCGGCCGATCGGCGGGGCGTCTTCGCGACCTTTGTATTTTGCACCCTTCGCGTGCAACAACCGAGTTCGCGGGGTGGAAGTGCCCAAGCCGGGTCGGCCCGTCCGCGAATTCCGCGAGCGGCTAGACAATAAAGCGCTTGTAGCACGGACGATCCTTGTGCGCGCGGATGAAAGTACGTCCAGACTTTCGCGTTAGTCACCTGCGCCCCTCGAAGACCCCTCGTCACTTGAGGCGTCGCAGCCCCGATTTCCACAAGTCCACGTTGCCTAAGGGTCAGCCTGATCACAGATTGCGGGTTGAGAAACCACTATCTGTCCTTGACATGCATCGTGCCACTGTAAACCCTTTGGACCCGGTTGTAGTGAGTCATGACTCGGGTAGCCCACTATGAGGGGTGACGTGAATAGGTCCTAGGGCTTCGTTAGATAGACTAAATGTAGAGGAAGAGGGGCATGATGGCCAATGCAAACAGGCTAAGGAATATGGTGCCGTAAATGAGCAGATGTTCTGGAACAAAGATATTAACAACGGATCCCGGAAACAGATGAAGCATTTGCATAAAGGAAAGGCCAGTAGGAGACGCAGATATTACCCTTCATTCTCGCCCCATTGCTTGATTCTTGAAACTGGTCTTTTTCTTGATTTCCTAATGTTGAGAGATGTTATGTGCACGTCATCCAGGGCGGAAATTTCATCATACAGAGATCCAGGCCTATGGTATCTGAGCCCCTGTCCAGTTTAACGTTTTTTGTTACTTCCTCGGAGACCTTTGACCTCTTAGCATTTCTCAGAGTTCATGCATTGCGCTTGGAGTCCAGGAACTTCCAATTTCGACTTTATTTAGCCAAAAGCTGCCTTCACCTTATCTTCTTTAAACTACACCTTCAACTTTATTCTTTTTTTAACTACTCCAGTTTACCTTGTTGTAAGTACACCTAATGCCTAATCTTGATCCTTTTTCTAATCTCAAAATCTTGACAGCTTTTAACTACTCGCCAGCCACGATTCAAATTTCATCATAGCCCTATCCAGTTCCTTTCCATTTCGCTTTATTCTACTGCCATTTGCTAAAGTGGTTTTTGCGTTCGGAAATTAATACTAAGAAACCAATGCACTAACCCATATGTGAATTTCACACATGGCCAGATAAGATAAGCTACGAGCTGAAAAATCTTGCCACAATGCAATTCGCTACGACGTGCAACCTTCCAGTCAGCGTGTGAACATTGACATCAGGGAGCACTGATCAGAGTTTGTTGAGCGTTGTAAACCTATTGAACTGTGGAAAATCTCGCCACTCTGTTGAAACCGTAGAATGTACGATGTTGAAACTCTTAGTCACCGAATTGGTATCAGTGGGTAAAATTACGGTAGCACTGTGTACTCCCTATATTTTCCCTTCAAATTCGGCTTGTTTTCAACAACAACACGGAGGTACTTTGATCGTAGCGGGTAAATATGGGCTGATTGGAAAAATAGGGCAGTTTTGTCATGTTCAACCAAGCCTTGAGCCCAGCCCTGACCTGTAAACACGGTAGTATCAATTGAGGCGCGGTTATTTTCATGCACTCTCAGTGTTAAGAAAAAGGGACTCGTTTCCGCCAGTTTCCTGTTTGGAAAAAAAAACGTTAAAAGTCAGTTACCAGCGTTGAAAAGGATCTTGGACACAAGATTTACAATATCAAGTAGTTTTAAAGGAGGATCCCCTACATCAACAAAAGTGGGTCACACTTTCCACTACCTTAGAATAAAAAGAGATCACTTCCTTCCGAGGTTACTACCTGTGGCCGTATTCACGAAACTGTGAAGTGCTGTGAGGTTCCTCACACTAACTTCACAGTCACTATCTCTTCCTTCCAGCTTCTGAACGGAATGACATGGGAGGCTCCCCTAATTCCTGTGCTCCCCTGCTTCTCGATGAGTTAGGTGCGAGAGCTGGGAAGCGAATGAGTATCAACTGTGAAGTTAGTGTGAGGAACCTCACAGCACTTCACACTTTTGTGAATCCCGCCACTGGAACAAGGTTGGAAGCAAAAGGGAATGTAGGTGGCGTTCCAATAAATAGCGTTCCATTAAAAGCAACTTCTTTTGTGCAGCATTCGTAGAACAAAATGCTGGAACTATAATAAACTAAATATGGAAAATAAGCAGGAAGAGGAGAATAAATACAACTGCCCAACGAGAACGCGAAGGTATATATAGGTTCAACCTATCCATCCGCCCATGCGTCCGTCCTATCCATCTTTTCTTCGGAGAATGACAAATGAATAGGTAACCCTGGAACAGGCAACCCTTTCTTTCTTTATTTTTTTTTCCTTATAATCTTTCATGAACCTCATAAAACATAGAAGGAGAAAGGTGCGACTCAAAACCGTTCGGATTCGATCCCCTCCTATTCCTGTCCAAAATGAACCAAGTCCGTACTTTCCAAATGGTCCAGACGCGATATATCTTAAGCACAGCCTGCGCTTTTTTGTATGTATGTCTGCTTCCTTGTTCGTTGTCGTTTCTTGTTCATTTTCTGTGTCTCTTTCTTTGTTGTCCTGCATGTTCCTCCTTCTAGGGTTCAATAGTTCCTTTGCCCTACTTCAAAGGTTGTTGTGGAGCCCAAAAGTGACGAACCGCTCTTTAAAATGCCTACGCGCCACTTCATGACTCAACGCTTTCAATGAAATCACAAGCAGGTCGCCTCCACCCAAACAACGATCAAAGCGGTTCTTCAACAAACACGCTACTGTAGCGCTGATAGGGAAAGTGGTCTTCTTGAAAGAGCGACCCTATACTGTTTACAAGAAATACGTGCGTTTCCCCCACCCGCCTGGCGCCTTATCGACACACTGCAGGGCATCCTTTCCGTGAACACCGTCTGCACACCGTTTGCACCAGAAATCGATTCATTTCAGCGCCGATTTGGACGCCGACGCGATCGACCCATGCTCGCCCTTGGACTGCTCTCCTTCTTCTTGGCTCTTCTGGTAAGCGATCTCCCGTTTTGACCTGCAACGGTTCGTTTCAGAACGGCTCCGTCGCCGACGAGTGTAAAGGATGTCAGGCGTACGACTGCTTCGAGGACACCGTCCGCTGTGGCGAAGATTCCTACCTGCTGAAATACGGTGGAAAGTATTGCAGGAAATTTAACGACCCAGGTAAGGCAGGTTTCTTGGGGTTAACCATGCTGGCTGCTTTATCGATCAAGGGGTTCAGGGCTGTGAAGAAGTGTTCCGAGTATAGTGGAGCTCGTTCTTACAGCATTCCAGCATTATCTTAGTCTTACGCCTCCACCTCTCCGTGGGTGTTCTCTGGTCGCACTTCCTTCTGCAACATTTGTACCCTTATCGTAAGACCTGCTCGTGGTCACAACCTGTGGAGGAGCCCCAAATAGAGCGTGCCCTTCGGACTTCACCCTATGCGGAAAGCGTTGCGAAATTGTGTCCATTGTGGGTATTAGATGATAAGGCTGCACGGAAACGATCCGTGGAAGGGAGTGGAGTTGATGGAGTGGAAGGCACGTTAGGAGAAGGGGGTTCACGAGGAGAAGAATGGAAGGATGGTAGAACCGAGGGACCATTAGAACCATTTCAGTTTGAGGAAGGTCTCTTTTTTTTGGGAAGGTCCGAAAGGTCAGTTTCAGGAAGGTCCCCTAACTTATAAGATCAGTAGGTCTATAAGATTTGTAGGCTTTGCAAACTGGTTTGGGGGACATCACGATGGAGGGCGAAAGCAACAATCGAAAGATGCCTTTCTACTATGTTATATCCCTAATCCGTTCACATTCCAGAGACCACGAAGTCGTTTTCTCCCATCGGCCGCGAGTTCCTCGACTGCACCACGACCTGCTTGAAGCGCTTCATGCAGAATTACATCAATGTAGGTCACTTCTTCAAATATCTCAGAATGTTGCCTGGTTCTGTGCTCCATTGTTTCATGGTTTTCTTTCATCCTTTTCAGTCCACTTCCCGGAGGCCCCCCTACTCCAGCACTCAATGTTCCGACCTCGAGAAGGCCGCCTTCGACAGCCACGTCAAGTGCTACTTGGACTGCGACTTCTGCACGGTGTGCAAAACGGAAAAGGCGGCGCTGTTCCGCGTCTACGAGTTCCGTGACTTCCTACGTTGGAGCGCCGTCAAGCAGATGTACGAGGTGCTGAAGCAGTGTGGAGGTCCCCACAAGTGCTTTGCCCTCGTTTGATCTCCGTCACTACCAATTAATAAATACCCTTTGCTCCGCGCTGTTTTCGATCGTCTCTCGGAGAAAAGAAGCGAACAACCAGATTGGGAAGCGGGCGAGCGCGAAAACGTGATTCGCCCTTCGCCCGGCCATCGGTTCGGTGAAGTAGATACATATAAGGGCGAGCGGGGCTGGTCGCCGCGGATAACGATGTGGCGACTCATCGGCGTTCCTTTCGCGCTCGTTTGCTGGTAAGTGAACGTTACGATCGCTTTAATGGCCTTAATCTGTTACTTATGGTTATGCGTTTCTAAGGGTTCCTGCAAATCGTTCCTAAGTCATGATAGATCTGTCAGAGATATCTTCCACATTTCTAAGCCCTTTTAGCTAGAAAACATTGGAAGATAGGAAATCATCAGCCTTGGGTATATGTGCGTTTCTAGAGATTATGGTGGACATCGAATAAGATCAATAGAACCCTTAAAAAGGGAAAAAAATAAGTTAAGACTTATGAAAAGGCGAAATGTAGTCCCGCCGTTCCACCTTCTGCACCCGGGTAAAATACTTTGTCTCGTGTCTTGCTCAGTGTCTCTGTCAGTTGTCTATTAGACTGATTGTCTCCCCTCTGTCTACTTTCATCTGCACAAGGTCTCTAATAAACTGGTTTGGGTCCAAAGAAGCACCATACAAATTAAACAAAAGTGAAGATTGGGGTGACCCTGCATCATCCTTATAATGAGTTGAGATATATTGGAACCTTGTTAAATTGGAAAAGGAAGTAAGAATCCTCGTTAAAGCTATATCGGAACCACATAAGCATAATTTGAGTGCTCAATAGTGAACAATTAAGGGTTTAAAACTTAAAGTCCTTTAGCGTAAGATATCTATCCGCAACAGCGACCTATATATTGTTGTTGCGGCGATAAACCTTAAGAGCGAATCCGATCCACCTTGAGTGCAATTAATTAGAGTCCTACTGCGAGAAACGAAAAACAAAGGGCGGTTATTTGCAAAAACACCCTGGTTCAGCCTCGCGTCGTTCCACCAACTGCGCACCTTTATCGCTCTAATTACCTAAACCGAGCAAAGGTTACTTCATCTTACATGGCAACAGGGAACAAGTTTCGTTCCATGGAGGGGATAAGAACATGAGAAGAAGAAAAAGCTCATAAACATGACATGACATGATGATCAATCACAGAACTCTATTTTTTGATTTGGTAACCGTTGTCCTGAGATCACAGATGAGAGGTGCTTGCTATTCTCCTCTAATCATCAATGACTTCCATCTTCGCAATTCAGCATATCCCTCGTAGAGGCTGGCGAAACACCCCAGTTCGACTTCACTCGGTACCATGACTACAACGAAATCAAGACCTTCATCGTCAAAACCGCCAAACAGAACAAGGACTTCGTGAAGCTGGTCAAAATCGGAGTGTCAAACGACGGTCGGCCCTTGCTCGGTCTAAAGGTGGGCGTTGCCGTCCTCTAGCCCAGTTCACCCAAGAATAAGATCGGCTTCCCAGTGAACGCGACCGATAAGCGCGCCGTGTGGATCGACGGCGGAAACCACGCGCGGGAGTGGCCCGCCTTCCACTGCAACTTGTTCTTCATCAACGAGGTGAGACTTCGGAGGTAATATTAAATGTTACCTGTCGACCGCATCAGAACCTACAGTAATCCTTTAAGCTCGTGAACAAGTATGAAAGAGACGACAAGATCACGGAGTACATCAACAACCTCAACATTTACGTGTTCCCGGTGCTTAACCCTGACGGATTCATATTTTCGAGGTCTTCTACGGTGTCTCTGGTAAGTCTAACTGTGGACTTCTAGAAGTCGAGTCCTTTCTTAGATCCGTCAGTGGCGCAAGAACAAGGCTCCTGAGAACTGCACGGGATACACGGCTTTCAAGAAGAACATGTGCTGCGATGGGGTGGATCTTAACAGAAACTACGACTTCTCCTTCAAGCAGACGAACGTGCCCTTCAACAATCCGTGCTCCGACGAGTTCCAAGGACCTTTCCCCTTCAGCGAGCCTGAGTCCATGTAGGTGATTTAAAACATTGGATGCGAAGAACATGAAGCTATTAGAGAGTGCCTGCTGTGTGTAACGCCAACATTCCTTTTTCTTTTCAAGGAATAGTCGATCGGCTCTGACCTAACTGTCGTTGATCCATCTCTGTTCCAGCGCCGTCAGAGACTTCATCCTATCCAAAGAAATGAAAGGAAAGGTGGACGCGTACGTGAGTCTCCACACCCACGGCCAAATCTTCATCCTTCCCTACAACGACCACAAGAAGAGCTACCCCGACGACTACGCCGACCTTGAAGCCTTGGCTCTGAAGGCCACCTCTGCTATCCAGGCCTATAGGGGAACCGAGTACAAAGTGGGAACCGCCGCCGACCTTCTCGGTACCGTATCACCATTCTCTGCTATTTAAAATGTTTACACAGGTCCGGCCACTGGAGGAGCCTCCGACTGGATCAAGAAGAACACAGACACCAAATATGTATACGTCATCGAACTGCCACCGTCCCTCTTCAGTAAGTGACTTCTCCAATCCTCCTTCAGGTTGAACGCATTTTTCAGCCTGGTTCGCCTTCCAGATGCGCCCCCACTGGCTTGTGCCGACGGCTGAAGAAACGTGGCTGGGCATCAAAGTGATCATAGAACAAGTACTTCAGGATTCTAAGGACAAATAAATATGAGTTTCCATGTGTTCGTGGGATACTCAGGGCATGGAAAAGGTTACGGTAGAACCCGGCATATAGGACTTTGAGAAGAAAAATCTATTCAAGGAGAAAAACAATATTTGAAGTGAATCAGTGGTGGATGACTCGGAGGGGACCAGAATAATCAGACATTTATTTACACGTGAGGTGGTCGTGAGAACGAGGTACATCGGCAAGCCAAGGGGTTGCGAGGACCATGGGGCACATAGACGAAGAACCCGTTTATGAACAAGTACCCTTACGTGTGCCTCACACACAGATAAACGTTATCCATGTAAGAAAAACGCAGCCCAAAAGGAAAACGGAAACAAGAACGATGCACCAAACGAACTGACAGTCGCTTAACACTGGATAAGTTTGCGCAAACATATAGCCAACAAGATCAAAATGATTATTACAACAATACTTACATAACCACTGGAATTAAAACAAATTCAGACTGTAACTCGCAAATGTACATGCACCTCATTCGTCAATGATCTGGACCTCGAGGCATTCTTCGTCCTTCAGTACAAATGGGCGTGGCTTCATTTGTGGCTAAATGTAAACTAACGTAGAAAGCAACAAGATTAAAAATCTTACAATACGACGGCCTCCTAAAATTTCGATGTCGTCATCCTCTTCCTCTTCTTCGACTCTTGATCTCTTCAGCGACCGAATTGACCGAGAAGAGGTATCCATATCCATGTTGTCACATGAGCGTTGGTCCTTGAAATGTGCCATTTCAGCGAACTCGCCCTTCAGAGCTTCAATGCGTGGGTGTTCCCGTCCAACTCTGGGAGTTTCCGCGCACTGGTTGTTGTTGTTGACTTGACCTTGGCTTTGACTTTGGCTGAACGGACTTAGAATTTGCCTTTCTTCTACGAGCTTCTTCTTGAAATGATCCCGGAGCACGTTCTCGACCGTTTTTGCGAACGTGATACGCTCGTAATATGTCAATCCACGGAGATGCCGGCGCAGCTAAATCGTTAACGAAAATCAATCACATCTTTTGCACAAAATTAGTATCGGTGTGTCTTATTTCCATTAAAATTTACCTTGCTGTGGGCGTAAATCAATTCTGGATCGCTGACAGTTCGCTCGCAGCGTCGGTTCGGGCAAATATACCATAACTGCATCTCGTGCTTGTTGCGCATGTGCGAAGTGCGATCGGACAGGCTCACAATGTCCATGCAGTGTAAACACTGAAATAAAAATACCGATGAGGAAAACGAGTTACGAACCAACGCACCTGTGCCTTCATCTCAAACGACTCCATGACGACGTGTTGAGACTCCATGGTGGCGTATCCAGGCTCTCCTGAAAGTAGGAACGATGCACACTGCAGACAGACACTTATGCAGTCTCTGTCTACGCTTGTCTAGACACAGACGGTGAGCAGACAGTTAGGTTGAGACCGCACGGCTTTCAAACAATGTAACGAACGAAAATAAAATTGTCCGCTGCAAGAGCTAAACTGCAAAAGTCCGAGAAGAATCGCTATCGCCGAATTAGGCACACCGAACAATATATACTGCCCTTCCAAGTCCATTCGCGATAAGCAAAACTCTAGGCTTACTGTAAGACGCACGTCCAGTCGGATTTCCACGTGTGTGGTCCTTTGCATTTGACTCATGGTGGCACTTCTCCCTCGCCTTCTCCGTTCTTATGGGTGAGTTCTTTTACAAAGTATATAATGACGAATCTAGAAGGTCCGGCGGTCCACTGACCCGTTTCTTGTGCTTCTATTTTCTTCCCTGCTTTGTTGTCGTTATTCCCATGAGTTGTTCTACCAATATTTTGTTTTTTTGGCTTTTTCTGGCTTTTGTTTTCGGCCTTTTGGCTAGTCTGTAGAGTTTGATCTTTCCACTGTATATTCTTCTCCTTTATCACTGTTTTGCTTAGCTTTCCGGGAAAAGAATACAGTGGACCTGAAGTAAACGGCTTTTCGAACGACCTTTGTCACGTTGCCTGCTCTTTATGACTTCCGTCCACTATCTTCGCATAGAAGAAGCTAGTCATTGGCGGACCCGACTGTAGCTGCGCCATTGTTTTGACTGTTCGCCCACCCGCAGCCGTGCTAACGGGAGGCGCGGCCACTCGAACCTCGGAGGCTCGTTCGCTTCGACTATTACACCGCGCGGCGAAGATGCCAGAACATTCGAGCCGATCGATCGGCTCTTGAGGCTTAGGTATATAGCCCGGCCGATCCGCCGCCAACAGTTTCGTCCACCCCGTCGCGTCGCGCAACTGTCTTCAGTCAGCTTCTTCTAAGATCACTTCTCTTTCAGATGTCCATCGCGTCAGCCGAAGAGCTGCGCGAAGCGGGAAATGAGGCGTTCAAGGCGGGTGATTACCTGAAGGCCGTTGAGGAGTACACCTCGGCGCTCCAGCTGGACCCAGAACAGAAGCTGCGAGCAGCCCTCTACAGGAATAGGGGCTTCGCTCGCCTGAAGCTGGAAGAGTATGAGGGATGTGAGAGCGACTGCACTAAAGGTAACTTTTTTGAAATCTTCGGTGATTGATCCTGAATTTTAGCGCTCGAATTTGACGGCGTCGACTCGAAATCCCTCTATCGTCGGGCTCTCTCGCGCGAACAGCTCGAGAACATGAAAGGAGCGTTCGAAGACGCACGCGAGGCCCAACGTCTTGAGCCGAAGGACAAGTAGGTGTTCTCTTCACAATATTCCTTTACCTCCGTCGTCTTCAGAAATATCATGGACCTCCTACAGCGACTATTGAAGAAGAACGCTGAACGCCAGAAGAAGCTCCAGAGTGCGGAGCACAAAGCCGAGGAGATGAGGAAGCTGGCCTTCGACAAAGCCGATGACGAGCAACAACTCAAGGCGCTGAACAACCTCCTTGTCTTAGCGAGAGACTCCGAAACGGGATCCATCAGCGTGTGGCAAAACGGCGCGGTGGTCCCGAAGCTCCTGGCGATCATAGAGAACGACGTCTTCAACGATGATCAAGCCGTGGCCGCCATTCGAGTTATTGACGAGGTGTGCAAGAGTCACAAGAGGGTAAGCATAACATGCTTGAAAACGGATAATATATAGTTTACCTTCAGGCCATCCAACTTATCGAAATCCTCGGAATTCCTAAGATTACGAGGTTGATGGCTATCAGGAGCAACCAGCAGTACCTCGACTCTGCTGGAGTCGTGATCCAGCGCCTCTTCAACGGACTGTCCCGAATGGATAGGTCGAAGAACATCAAGCCCGACCCCGAATGGTCAGAAGAGCAGAAGGTCCATATCATCCGTCTTATACTGGAGCTCGAGGAGATGCTTACTTCCGCGGAGTTCTCCGCCAAGGTCCGTGAAACGATTATCGACCTGTTCGTCAAGAATCTGATGCACATGGACGGCGGCCTCCCGAGAGGCTGGTCGTGGCGATTCGTCGACGACCGTGGTCTTCTGAAGCTCCTCCACTGTTCGGCGCAAATCCCTGAACAATGCGACTACCCTGTAACCTCGGAGACCCGTCAGCATCTGGCCATCTGCCTCACTCGTCTCCACGATGACATGGTCTTCGACACCAAACGAGCCATTTTCAAGGAGCGTCTGGATTCATTCTTTGCGTAAGTCTTTTTTAAGGTTATTACCGTAATTTCTGGGCTTTAGACAACTGTACCCGGACATGAAGAATCCGAAGACACAGATCAAGATCGCCTCAGTCCTCATCACCCTCCTCCAAGGACCAGTCGACCTAGGAATGAATCTGGTCACCAATGACGACATCATGGCGATGACGTTGACGATGGCCGCCTCCGAGGATAGGCTTCTGCAGAGCGTGGCCGCCGAGCTGATCGTACAGACGGTGAGCAAGCACGAGCGCGCCACTTCCATGCTGAAGGTCGGAGTCCCCATCCTCCGAAAGCTGTACGACTCCGAAGATGAGAACGTGAAGGTCCGCGCCCTCATGGGACTCTGCAAGTGCGCCTCCGCCGGTGGTGACGACTCCAGCCGCCAAACCATGCAGGAGGGCTCGACCATGAAGCTCGCGAAGACCTGCAAGAAGTTCCTTTTGGATGTCGACAACTACTCGGTGGACGTGAGAAGATTCGCCTGTGAAGGTCTCTCGTACCTGACACTCGATGCCGATGTCAAGGAGATGATCACGGACGATCCACTCTTCCTCCAAGCTCT